>CAUYRT010051047.1:0-118951 GCA_963574885.1 Lepilemur ruficaudatus
AGTCCTTCTAGGAATGTTCCTGGAATCTCTACTCAGGTCCTCATACCCTCCTCTCTGAAGGATTCAGATGTTTATTCTGTAAATGGGAGGTTGACAAAAGTAGAGCACTGTTGGACAAAATGGAATCACCTTTCATGCCCTAAGGGCAGTGCAGTGGTTAAAAGCAGCACAGCAAGACTGAGAAGACTTGGCTTTGAAATTCTGGCTCTGCCCTGGATCAACTACTTCACTCTAAAACCATCAGCTTCTTTAGGTTTCAGTTTTCTCATCTGTAAAAATCAGACCATGAGACATTATAGGATCTGGAATGGAGTACTTTCTTCCTTCACAGAATTAGGGTTAAATTAAATTGTGTATGTAAAGGTATTTTGTAAACTTAAAAATTTAAGCCCTCCTCCAGTGGCCAATGCAGTCAGTATCCGATAAAAATCTGTTTACTGCAAAAGTACGCATAAGGATACTCTCACATCTGTAGGTTTCTGACACGGACCTTCTTTTCCAAAAACTCAGTTCTCTAGAAGTCTTCAATCTCATTTTAGACTCTGGCTAACAGACTCAACTGTTGGGCTGCCATATTGGTTGGTGTATGAGGTTGAAAGCCTGACTCTGGCCCTGTGGCCATACAGCATCTGCTTACTAAGGTGAGGCAATTTGCTTTGGGTGATTTATTTAATATTTATAAACTATAGCTCTGTTACTTAAATATCAGAGTGGTGATAGCTGAGGATCCAGTATTGCCTCCTTGAATTCTCTCAGGAAACATTCAGAATAGTACAGAACATTCTGTTTGGCAACAGCAGAAGAATGCTTTATGTTTATCTCATGCCTCACTTCCCAGGAGCTTCAACAGTGGTGACCCTCCAAATAAACGTTAAATTTTGGGAATTTGGAGAGGTACTTGCAGTGCAAAAAACAATGATTGAAAGAGGATTTTATTCATATCTCAGTGAAAAAAATCCAAGTTTCCTTCTCCCTCTTTCCCTCTTTCCTTTTTCTTTTAAAGAGAGCCAAAGAAGAGAGAGCCATGTAAATCAGCCTTTAAAATATGCTCTCAAGAGGGACTGGAAAGTAACTTAAAACAACATTGCAAGCCTGGTATTGACTTGGGGTTAGGAGACTTTTAGCATCATGATTCCAAGCAGAAATACTTTTTATTTATGTTGGTCAGCTAGATAAGGAGAAGTAGATCTTATCTTAAATTCTACCCTCAAAAGCCTTATTAGGGAGTATATTATAATTTTTTCACCAGATTCCAGCATTTTAATATGGATTCATGATGGCAGTTTTTGAGCTCATAAAATACATATGGATAGGCATAGATTAAGTACTACTGTATAAAGAATGATTTTTTTTTAAGTTGCATGAAATAAAAAGACTAAAGTCCATTTTATTTACAAGAAAATGGACAGAGCTAGTTGCTTTATCAGGTCAAACTCCTTTTTGGAGGTGGAAGATTCTCTACAAAATCAAACATCCTGGAGCATCGGGTACTCAGGAAGAACTCTGGGATGTAGCTAAGGGTATGTACCTGCAAAGTATCATGCATGATGCAGGAAGTGACATGAACTTAACTGCTCTTCTATTAACGAGCCCTCTCCACTATCCCACGCTTCATCCTACACAGCACATTATTATTATATTTGATGTCTGTACTGATAACCAACTATTAGGCAGTGGAGAATCTAAAAATTCTTCTAAGTCAAAGAAAGATTACATTTTAATCAGGATAAATCTAGTATATTTTAATGTATTATAATTTCTTGAAATCATATGTATATAATGTACTATATAATTTCTTGAAATCTTTTCATGATATATGCTAGCTCAACCTATTAACTTGAACACCAAAATAACTAGATGACTACATTTTCTGGCAATGCTGGATAAAAGAAAATTTAATGCATTTCCAAGCTGAAAAAGTCAAAGCTCTGAAAAATTCAAGGCATAACCGGTCCTTTACAGTAGAATTAAGGGCCAATTCAACCACGATGAGAACTAAACCACGTTCTAAAAAGATATCATAGACCATATACTCCAGATTATGGGCAGGAATATAAGAGTGTAACCGCTGATGAAAGGTTTTATACACAGTCATGTGCCGCGTAATGATGTTTCGGTCAATGACGGACTGCATATGCTATCATGTTCTCATAAGATTATAACACCATATTTTTACTGTACCTTTTCCATGTTTAGATATGTTTAGATGCGCAAATACTCACCACTGCATTACAATTGCCTGCAGCATTGAGTGCAGTAACGTGTTGTATAGCTTTGTAGGCAAGGAGAAATAGGCTATACCACCTAGCCTAGATGTATAATAGGCCACCTAGGTTTGTGTAAGTACATTCTATGATGTTCATACAATGACAGAATCACCTAATGATGCATTTCTCAGAACGTATCTTGTCATTAAACGATGCATGACTGTATTTATAGGTGATCACTTAAAATGACATTATAACCTTACTTTGTACATTCCACTACTTATAATTAATTCTGCGGGACTGCATCCCATCACATTTCTTCTTCATTCATTCATTTGTTCAACAAACATTTACTTAGCAGCTTTCATGTGCTAGGCACTGTGCTAGGTGCCGGGAATATGGTGGTCCCAAGAAACCAGTCTAACGGGGAGGAGAAACAGACAGAAAGAAATCACAAAACATAGTGTTATGCATGATTATAAAGAGGTGAAGAGAGTGCCATGGAATGTCAAGGAGGATTAAAGGTTTTGGAGAAGAAGTGAGAGTTTGCGCTGATGAATTCTAGGCAGAGGGAACGAGGGAGGCGTAGGTAAATGCCAGGGAAGATGGACAAAAGCGTTAGTAGGTCCTATGCTTTGGGGCAAAGGGTGTCTGGGCGAGGAAGAGGGCAGGATGACAGTTGAGGCTTTGAGGTGGGGATGGGGATTGCGGTGGACTTCAGAATGAATGAGGGGGCCCTGGAATGCTACACCAAGGACTTGGGAGGTATCTTATACACGGTGGTAGTAACCTGAGGTTTTTAAGCAGGGAGATGCCATGATCAGATTCTTTTTTTTAAGGAAGATCATTTTGTCAAAAGTTTGGAAGACAGGCTGTAGTGGAGGGGCCTATAAACTACATAAAACCACCCCTTTAAATATTTATGTTTCTCTTCCATTCATATTTGACTAATAGTACATCGAATGAATATTTTTTGAGATAAACAAGTTTTATCATGAGCATTCAGATTTGGGTACAATATAGGTAACAGGACAATATTTTGAAAATATTAAACCAGTGTATTTTCCCATCTGTTTGAATGGCAATGCCTGCATCTCCTCGCCCATTATCTCAGTGGGCTTCCCTCCCGCAGGCAAGTGGCGGTTCCCAGCTAGAAACAACAAGCTGTCATCATTTTGCTTCGAGAGTCAAGAGAGAACAAGCCTGCGTGCAGCTTTGTGCAATGATGGGCATTTCTAAATTTCAGAACTCAGCTCTAGTAGCTATGAAGAACCAAGCCTGGGTAAGTCAGATTAAGTTTTACTACAAAGCTCTAGCAGACAGAGCATAGCGGAGGCCATGCAAGGATAGTTCCCACCAGATGAGGAGAAGGAAATGGAAGAATGTTAGGGAAGCAGGGAGACAGAAGAGGACAGAGAGAGCTGGGAGAGAGACAGGGAGAGGGAGAGAGAACAGAAGTAAGCAGTCCTGGCTTCACATTCCTTGGGGGTCAAACCCTGGGGGTAGTGGGAGGGCTTGTCCCTGGAATCTCAGAGCCTAATTCAAGAAAATGACAGAATTTTCCTAAAGCGAGTTGGCACCACCCAGGCAGCATATTAAAAAGGACTTAGGAAGTTGTGTGGATGGCAGGGAGAGGAGAAAGTAGCTGGGAGTTCAAGGGTGCCCCGAGGGACTGAGCAAATGCCAAGAGAACCAGTTGCCCAGAACTGACCAGGAAGCTGGTGGGGATGGTGGAAGGGGTTTGCCAAGAGGAGCTGCTACAAGGCCCACAGACTTCAGCAGCCAGAGCTACTGTCTAGGGCCTGCACAAAGTACATGTATGACACAAACATGACACATACACCCATGGCCGCACAGAGGCTGGCACAGCATCATGCCCACAGTCCTGACCAGCAACCTCTTAGTGAACCCAGTAAGGCCCAGCAGGCAGCAGGTGCACCAGGGGTCCTTCTCCTGAAGGTCACAAGCATAGGTGAGTTCCTCTGGCACCTAGATATCAGCTGGGGAGGAGAAATAGCTCTGACTGGGAGCAACTCAAATTTTAGTGTTTCCCCCTGACCCCCCTCCACATGTTTTAATCAGAAGCGATTGAGATACTTTCATTGTCAAGTTTAAGTACCAGAACACTGCCTCTAGCCCAGCCCGTATCACCAGAAAAAGGTGGAGCCAGGTAGATCAATGAATAAAGGAAGTTATTTTACTTCCTTCTTCTCTCCCTCCCTCCTTTCCTTCCTTCCTTCTTTCTGATTTTTTCGAGTTATATATGATGCCCCCTTTGTAAGGACAGGTAAGAAATTAGACCCAACTATCTCTTCCTCTCATTACAAGAATACTAAATGTCATAGAGAAAACACTTTACAGGAACCTGATTTGGGTGTTGTCTTTTTTTTTTAAAAAAAAAAAATCTGATGAAATTTTTTCTAGGAAACATTGAGTTGTGTTTAAAATACTTTTATCGGTACCCAGAGAAATTGTCCTGGAGTAGCACCTTATATCCTCTTTTCCTGTTGATCAATTTCTAATTTCCAGTCTCTACAATTTCAAGTATATTTTAAAGACTTTCTTCTTCTCTTTTTTCAAGAGCATATTGCATCAAGTAGAATGTATTTGCTAAAATGATCATGACAGCTGAAGGCAGAAAAAAGTCAAAGGTTACTATAATCTTAACAACAGAAGCCCTGCCTGTTTCAGAAATCTCATGACATTTTAACAAAGAGGCACTGATCTTACCAACATTTTCCTGCTCTTAATGGAGAGAGAAAATTATTCTGGCTATATGCTGCCCAGGTCAAGCTATTTTGCATTATCAGCGAGAAAATACATGTCAAAATCAAAAGCCAGTTTGGAATGAGCTAAAAATCTGATTATGTTCATAATAAAAATTACATCCCTCAATCCTTAACAGAAGATTTATAATGCCTCTGTGCACCATTGACATTCTAGGTACACTGAGGTTTGATTAAGTTGAGAATGAGAATGAGGAGCTCAAACTCAGCTTGCTATTGCAAAGAGCAGCTCAGAATGATTTGATGACATGAGGCTTTCTGTTTATCCCTAAGGCTGGTGCAAGCAATGACTTCAAAGTTTGATGGTGTCTTTTTTTTCCCCGTCTTCTTTCTTTCTTTTTTTTTTTCCTCCAAAGATGTTGAGCAGCAGGCTAATGGATCCCCAGCAGGGTGCAAAGACAGCAGAAAGCACGGGAATCAGAAGTCAATGTATTCCTCATGAGATACCCTGCTAGGACAGAGCTAACTAACCAGGGCTTTAGTCTTCTCTGGGGGAATGTGCTTCGATGGTTCCCTGCCCACTCGAGGCTTCCTATATGTGTCCTGATTAAAATGCTGTCACAGATAAATCATGACTTGTGCCTGTTAAGACCATTTTTTTTTCTTTTCTTTCTTTTTTCTTTTTTAAGAAAAGTTTGGAACCATATGATTAAAAAGATGAGCAACTTCCAGAAAACTGTATGCTCACATATAAACGCATGTAGATAAATATGTCCTATGTCCTTATCATATAACTCTCCATGGATCTAGGGCTGTTCTCTGCATGTGCCTTCCCACCTGGCATGGTATGAGAGCTAAATCAATGCCACAATTACTTGCTCTCTCTCTCCCCTTGAGAGAGAACCAGTCAGCCTCTCTTGGTATAATACATACGTAAAGAGGGCCCACAAATTGTTTTTTCTGCTTTATTTATATATTTTTATAGATTTTCTGTCCATCACTTTCAGTCAATCACTAGGTTACTTAGGTAACTTCCTAATAAATAGATTTTGGAGGAGAGGGAGTTCCTTGTTGTTTTCCCTCAACATAGTCACAGATTGGCTGGAAACTGAAGTTATCCCAGAGATGAGTTTCAAATTTAAACCCGATGGCATCTGAAGCGTACCAGTGTGGGTTCCCAACCAGGCACAAAATAAGTAGCTCTTCAGGCACGTGAGGGTAGCGATAATCTTTATCCTTTGCTTCGGAGAGAGACGAACACAGTGAACAGGAGCTCAAGAGCAAAGTGCTTGGTCTATTTGGTATTTGACAAGCACAATCCTTTTAAAACCACGAAGTAAAACCGAACTACCCAGTGAAAGGCAATGAAGTCAAAAAGCTACAGTAAAGCCATGCTTGTGTCTACTGCCCAACTGCACGTCCATCCTCCCTCCAGCCATGGGCGCCCACGGTCAGCTTCCACCCTCTCCCACCTCCATCGCTCCACACTCTCCACCGGCGGGAGGATCTCTGCCCTCTCTATGAGAATCTGTTTGTCTTAGGCTCTGCATGAGGTTTCCTGCCAGCTGAGCCAACCTCACCTTGGGGCTGGGGCCTTGGTCATTAGAGGGGACATCTTGTCTCATATGTGCTGTTCTGGATCCTTTTGCCATGTGCCCAGACCAACTGAGCAAGGTCAAACTGGATTCTTATGCTCTGTATTTCAGACCAACCACATTCGAGATTCCTGCCACCTGCATACTGCCCCATGTGCCTTCTCTCCCCTCAGACTCATTATTGAACTTTGAAGTTCAAAACCCCAGTCTGGCCTCTCACCGAGTTGCCTCAGTGACTTTCCTGGCTTTCCATTTCCTCAAGATTTGAGTCTTCCCACTATGGTGATTCCTGCCCGCTGACTGATTCCATTCCTTCTCGGAAGCACCAACAATTGATGTGAGATCATCCAGGTAAATAGTGGGAAAAAGAAATCCACTGCATGAGATGAAACAAAATGGGGACCCTCTGAGAGGATACTAAAACTCTACAAAGTTTCAGTTTGAGGGCTCTTGAAAGGTTGGTTTTGAAGCCTTGTAAAAAACTTACAAATGAAATCTTGAGTTTTTTAAAAAATTAGTGGTGATGAGGAATCAAAAGGAGCAAGATTTTCATCCTCTTTAAATGACAAGGCACAGCAGCAAGTATGAATGTGAGCTTTTGCAAACAGCCCCTTCTACATTCCGTTTTGGAATGGCGAGCCTCTCACCAGGTAGTGAAATAACAAAAAATGGTGAAGACACTTCCCTCAGAGGTGGAGTGGGGCAGTAGAAAGGCCACTACACCAAAACAGAGGTCATGGGTGAGCAGGACACAGCTCTCATTTGGTGGAAACCTCGCTTAACCTTTCTACATGTTAATTTCCTGCAGATAAAAACAGCTGGTGTACATAACTTCACAGATAAGTGTAATAGTAAAGTAAAACAGATGTGAAAAATCAGGATGATACATAATGTGAAGGGATAATATTACTCCCTAAATTCTAGAAACTGCTATTTTCAATTTAAATCCAAGTAGCTTGCTTTTTAACCTGAAGATTTCAAAGTATTTAATAGGAAGTATAAGATAAGCCCTAACAATTGCGAGTCAGTAATAAAACAATTAAATTAGCATGGAAAACCATATGAGGATCCTTTATAACAGTGGTCCCCAATCTTTTTGGCACCAGGGACCAGTTTCATGGAAGACAATTTTTCCACGGGGGCTGGCAGGGGGGATGTTTTTGGGATGATTCAAGTGTGTTACATTTATCGTGCAGTCCAGCCTCTCTGCTGATGATAATCTGTATTTGCAGCCCCTCCCCAGTGCTAGCATCACCGCGTCAGCTCCACCTCAGATTATCAGGCATTATATTTTCATAAGGAGCACGCAATCTGGATCCTTCAAATAGGCAGTTTATGACAGGGTTCTGGCTCCTCTGAGAATCTAATGCTGCTGCTGATTTGACAGGAGGCCGAGCTTACGAGGGGATGAGTGACGAGTGATGGGGAGTGGCTGTAAACACAGAGGAAGCTTCGCGAGCTTTTGGCCACTCGCCTCCTGCTGTGAGGCCCAGTTTGTAACATCCAGGGGGTTGGGGACAGCAGCTTTACAGCATTTACTATAACTAATCACATAGGAAGAGTGTGGTGACTTTGGGTTCACTCCAAAATAGCTTTGTAAACTAGTACCAAAAATTAATCATCCCTACCCCCACCACATCATCATCCTCCTAAGCTTTACCCACAGTAAAAGGATTTTATTAATTGTAAGAATAATGTATTCATCCCATTTATTGCCTAAATGTTCACAGGAAACTGAATAACATTAAAAAATAATTCATGTGGGTAGTCAAGGTCAAGTTGGCAGAGCAAAATATGTGGCCCAACAGCCATGGCCTTTAGACATGGAGGCCAGCTTCTCCAGAGACATCAAGGATGGGAGGAGCAGATAGGAAGAAAAGAGATTTGAGGATCCCCTTATAATAAAGTGTACATCATTCTTGATTTTTTTTTGGCCCAATCTTTCATTATTAAATAAAAGAACATTATGTTCCATTCATAACTGAAATAATCAATTTTAGATTATTTGAAAACTTAGGCTGACTTTATGCTACCATGTATTTAAGGAAAATATAAAACAAAAATTTACTTTTTCTATTTCTAGTTATTAAAAAATATATTTCTAGGCCTGGTGAAGTGGCTCATGCCTGTAATCCCAGCATTGAGGGAGGCCGAGGCAGGAGGATCACCTGAGGCCAGGAGTTTAAGACCAGCCTGAGCAACATAGTGAGACCCTGTCTCTACAAAAAAAAATAAAAAAATTAGCTGGACACAGTGGTGCATGCCTGTAGTCCCAGCTGCTCTAGAGGCTGAGGCAGGAGTATCACTTGAGCCCAGGAGTTCAAGGCTGCAGTGAGCTATGATGATACCACTGCATTCCAGCTTTGGTGCAAGAATGAGACCCTGTCTCTAAAAAAATACAAAAGATTACATTTCTATCTTCAATACTATTCTAATTTTTTTTTATTTGTTTTGTTTTTTTAGGGTACTGTGACAGGGCTCAGCAGTTCCTAAAAGTGCTGAAAACAAAGTGGTAGATGAGCTTGAACTTAATGATTGTGAGGTCCTTAAAAAACAATACTGTGTCTTTAATGGAGTTACATGGAGTGAGAAACTAAAGAGGTTTTGCTTTCCCTGCATGTTTCTCACTTTGAAGTTAGAAAAGAAGCTCAGTATGATTGAGCTAGGTAGGGGGTAAAGAACTTGCCAGGTTTTACATATGAAAGCAAATGCTTACGAGGAGAATTAAAAGCCAGTGTACACTAAACTGTTAGTGTTAACGGATGCCAGCCCTAATCCATACTCAAAAAGTGGAGTGTGAACCATTCAAAGCGACACTTGTCTCCTTGCCAGGAGCAGGGTCCTGCACAGCAGGGAGCAGAGCTAGCAATCATTAGTGCATCTTGCTCAGAATTCAATGGTTGGGATTTGTCGTATGTGTCTTAGAGAGAGGCAGCTTTTGAAAATGGAAGGTGCTTCACAAAACTCCCCTGGCCCAGATCATGGGGTCAGAGCAGAACACCGTGTTTCATGTGTCACATGGTATTAATAAAGTAAAAGAAAATTTGTAAAAAATAAAAAAAGATTTCCGTAATTAAATATGTTTGAGAAATTCAGAGTTAATCAAGGTTAAACATATTTCTTGGGTCTGTGAGCTCTTCTTTGAAGAGATAGCTATTGGACTATGGCTGGATATTTACATTCCATGGGGCACAGTATGGGAGATACCGAGATAAAATATTATTACCCCTGGTTCACAGAGGAGGAAGTTGAGGCCCATGGAGATTATGTCTTAGAAGGCAAAACTCTTCCCAGGGGATGGTCAGAAATCCAGGAAAAGACACAGTGCATCCAGAGTTCTCAGTAACGTTTGTACCCTGGAAGGGTCTCCTAAAACAAATGCTTCTGCAATACCTTACTTACTTTTCCGGCTCAGTCAGGGCATGCAGACTTTCCCAAATCAACATTACCTGATACAAAGGCATGCAGATGCTATCAATCCACTCCAATTGCAATCGAGGCAGTTCGTCTTTCCGATTCCGATCAAAAATAGCCTAGAGTGGGGGAGGAGAAGCTTGTTTTAGCACACCGGAGTATTTTACAGGTGCTTTGTCAAATGCTTTGCCACAATGGTCTGATATTTGCAAACTGAACACTTCCCAAATCATAATCAATCTTCACACGTACTTTCTTTTCCTTTATCTATGAGAAAGTATTTTTTTTTACCTCTTTTTATGAGATTTGTAAGTGAATTTATTTGAACTTTATAGCATGCAACTTCTTGGGGCCAAAATCTGTCTTCAGATATAAGTAACTGCTACTAAATCAAGTTCTCAGGTCACTGGGAATTGGGTAAAGTTAAGGGAAGAAAATATGTTTTATTGCCACAAAAATAATGCAGGCTTTTATTTCTATAGTGAAAGGGTGGGATAGACTGGGATAGACTGGAAAAGATCCTTAAAAGCAATTTTATTTTAAATAGAAACCATTTGTATTAATTTTTCAGGGTGGAGTGGTGGTTTGGCAATTATGTGTATTTTCCAATAAGATACTATCATTAATAAATTCCTAAATACTTATCTATCCTTGGATGGTTCATGGTGGGAGGCACTCATCTCTCTTCATTCCCAACCTTTAAACTTTATGATGTTATAAAGGTTGAGATTATTTAGGTGTATTTTTGAGAAAAAGAAATGATATACTTTCTCTTAGGCAGACTTAAGAAGGGAAATAATCAACTGGAATTGGAGGGTTAAAACAGATTTCTTGAATAAACACTGACAACTCTACACCAGTGAGAACGTCCCTCCCTTTGTTCTTAAGGACAAGCCCAGGGCCCAAGAAGTTACCTAGTGCCCTTACCTATCTAGAAGACTGCGTTGTCCAGTTATGACTTGCCCTGCCTTATTGTCTAAGAGGAGGTTTTGTGTTTCCTCTAGATAAAACGTGGCATCCACATCATTTTGGTCTCATGAGGGCAGATCCAAGAAATGCCTTTGGTCCAGAGATGTTGAAAAAGCCTCCTTCAAACTTATGAACAAGAGCAGGAGTGACTGTGGCAGAAATCACCAGCTGCCAAATCTGAGGAAACCGTCGCTCAATTAAGGAGAAGGTCACTGACCTCCACCAGCTCTGCTCATCCTTGTCTTGCAATGGGAAATGGGAAATGTCAGGAAAGAAGACTGGAATTCATAGAAAACTGTGACAATATGCTGGAGAAAGGGATAGTTTTTGTGAACTGTGTGGGTCTTGCTCCAAAATGTTCCTTTAAAAAATATTATTCTGGGCCGGGTGCGGTGGCTCACGCCTGTAATCTTAGCACTCTGGGAGGCCGAGGTGGGTGGATCGCTCAAGGTCAGGAGTTCGAAACCAGCCTGAGCAAGAGCAAGACCCTGTCTCTACTAAAAATAGAAAGAAATTAACTGGCCAACTAAAAATATATAAAAAAATTTAGCCGGGCATGGTGGCACATGCTTGTAGTCCCAGCTACTTGGGAGGCTGAGGCAGAAGGATCGCTTAGAGCCCAGGAGTTTGAGGTTGCTGTGAGCCAGGCTGATGCCACGGCACTCACTCTAGCCTGGGCAAGAGAGCAAGACTCTGTCTCAAAAAAAAAAAAAAAATTATTCTGTTTTATTTTCTCTATAGTTCTCTTTGCTATTTGAAATTTTCTTATTTATTTAATTACTCTGTTGCTTGTGGGTATCATAAACTTCTTTTTTCATTTAATTCAGTGGTTTTTAGTATATTCACAGAGTTGTGTGACCATCACTACAATCAATTTGAGGACATTTTTATCACCCCAAAAAGAAACCCCATACCATTAGCAGTCACTCCTCATTTTTCCCCAAACTACCAGCCTTGGGCAACCAGTAATCTACTTTCTGTCTAGATGGATTTGCCTATTCTGCACATTTCATATAAATGGAATCATACGATATGTGGTCTTTTGTGATTGGCTTCTTTCACTTAGCATAATGTTTTCAATGTTTATCCATGCAGTATGCATTAGCACTTCATTTTTATTGCCAAATAATATTTCATTGTATAGATGTATAATATTTTATTTATTCATTCATCCGTTGATCAATATTTGAGTTATTTCCAGGCTATTATGAATAATGCTGCTATCAACATCCATGTACAAGTTTTTGTGTGGATGTATGTTTTCATTCCTCTTGGAGATATACCATATGCCTATAGGTAGAATTTCTGGGTCATATGATAACACTATGTTTCACTTTTTGAGGAATTGACAAACTATTGTTTCAAGGCAGCTGCACCATTTTAAATTTCTACCAGTAATATATGAAGTTTCATTTTTTCCACAGCCTCACCAGCACTTGTTATTGTCTGACTTTTTGATTATAGCCATCTTAGTGGGTGGGAAGTGGTATCTCATTGTGGTTTCAGTTTGCATTTCTTCAATGACAAATGATTTTGAGTATGTTTTCATGTACTTATTGGCCATTTATAAATCTTCTTTGGAGATATGTCTATTCGGATACTTTGCCCATTTTTAAAATTGAGTTATTTGTATCTCTATTGTTGAGTTATAACAGTTTTTTGTATAGTCTAGATACCTGGCCCATATCACATATAGCATTTGCAAATAATTTTTCCCATTCTGTGAGATGTCTTTTCACTTTCTTGATAGTATCCTTTGATGCACAAAATTTTTTAATTTGGGTAAAGTCCAATTTAATTTTAATAAAGTTCAATTCAACATTTCTGGACCAACATCTCTAGGCTATTTTATCTTTTGTCTCTTGTGCTTTTAGTATCATATCTAAGATACCATGGCAAACCCAACCCAGAAGATTTATACCTATATTTTCTTCTAAGAGTTTTATAGTTTTATCTCTTACATTTAAGTCTATCATCCATTTTGAGTTTATTTTGGGGTATGGCGAGAGGTAGGGAACCAACCTCATCCTTTTGCCTGTGGATATCCAGCTGTTCCTCAACCATTTATTGAAAACACTATTTTCCCCCATTGAATTGTCTTGGCACCCATGTTGAAAATCAGTTGACCATAATTGTAAGGGCTTGTCTCTGGACTAGTCTCTTCTTAATCAATGCTTGATGAGAGAAAAATGAGTGTGAGATCCCACATTGTCCTGTGCTTTTCCTTCACAGCATTTTGCATTTTGCAATTGAATATTAGTGATTATTTGTTTAATGTCTAAATTTGTTTAATGTTGACATGAGCCTTGAGGGGAGGGGAGGTGGTGTCTTGCTCATTGCTGGATACACAGAGCCTGGCTTCACACTGGACACATGGAGGTGCTTGAGCAGCTTTATTAGCTGACTCACTACTTCCAGTGTTGACCCTCTGGCTGTGGTCCAGATTAGTCTCTGTCTTCCTAAAGCGACTCCAAAGACTTCTGGGACCATGATACCCGAGGGGGCTCCAGGACAGTTTTCTTCCTAAATATCAAGGGCATCAGCTCTGGGTGCATGCATTTCCAGACATTTCTGGAAAAGGACTAATGAGGAATAACCCTGCCACAGCAGCCAAGCCTCTCTTGAGAGAAGGTCACCAGCTGTGTTAAGTAGCCATTTGTGAGAAGATGGTAGCATTGAGAGCTATGTTTCCATCACAAAATTAATTTCATTTATGCCTTCAGAACACGCCTTACCTGAGCCCACAGATAAAGGCTCCTTAGTGCTGTGCCGCTGCACCCGCCAGCTCACTGACTCTGGCAATTTGCTCATATTTTTTTCATTTAATTAAATGACCTGTGGTATTGCTGCATTATAAACCCTTCAAAGTATGCCTCCAAAACAGTTTTTAAGAGGAGAAAAGCTTTTATTTGAAAGTAGATATGTAGCTGAAAGAAATTTGGTTTGTGCCAGGTTTTACACATTCACTGTATGCTTCCCAATCTAATATCTTTAATTTTATAACCAAATTTGGTGACACCACCAAAGAAGAATAAAGGGATTGGAAAATTGTATAAATATATGTTGCTTTGAAAACTAAAATAATGAGTGTGTGTTTCAGCCTACGTAGTCTTCTGACCTTTTATACGTAAGCAACTGATTAAGAAGAGTCGAAATTAGTAAGACTGTGAGTTCTGACTTCAAACAGGTGAAACTATTCAAGCTAGGAGACAGTTTTTGTGTTTAATGTCAACAAAGAAGGGTCTCTTAAAAATTAAAGACCTTATAAATACCTCCAAATGTTCAAGACTCGGTTGATTTGAAGCCTCTTAAACAGACTTCTTGACAATTGACACATTTTTTGAGCTTCATTGAATCTACTGTGCTGTGCTAGGCTTGAAAATAGTTTGTACCACTCTCGGAGTCATTGGGTTACATGTTTTTAGCTAATCATTCACTAGGAACACAGAGGCTTCCCTCTCCTTGAAGATAGTCAATGAGGCACTTACATCTTTTGTATCCTGATGCACAAAAACAGCACCATCTTGAGCCTACAGTAAGCATTCTCAAATAATAACTTAATGAGCGGGTCCAACATAAATAGCATTCCAGTCACCAGAGCCTAGCTCCCCAGGTGGAACTTCCCATTTCGCAAACAAAGAAAAGAAACAGAGATTTTGAGATGATTTGCTTTTGGGATTTTGAAAAGTTCGAAATTAGAAAATAAAATCTAGCTTCTCAAGTCTGGACAGCCTGCCTTTAATTTTTTGCTGTACATTATTTCTATTCCAAAGTAGGCATATATGAAATGCCAGCACCAGGCTTTGAATTATTCAAATTCCGCTTTGCACATCCTCCCTTGTGCCTATTTGTCCCGTGGTGGGTGCTCAGGAAATGCTTGTTAAGTAGCTCCCCACTCTTAATCAGAAACCTGGGAATAACAGTGTTTAGCATTTGAGTTTAATTAAAGCTTTAAACTTTCAGGAGTGCTTCCTTAAATCCATTCTCAGTCTCTTCCATTTTCAACTTGTGACTTGGAGTTATTTTTGAAAATGTCATTTGAAAGGGTAAATACGTGATAATAAAAGGATGAACTTACTGAAGGAGTGAGTTTGAGTTCTGATCTCTCCCGATCTCCTTGTTCGAAGAACTCACTGGTTACAAGTTCAGCCACCTGAAACACATTAATATTTTAATTCATGGTTATGTATAGTTTATCATGAAACTTGGGAGTTATTTCTTGCTTATGTATCTGGTGATTACCTTCAACACAGACAATCATTTAAAAAGCTTATGAGAAAGTACATTAACCTTTTGTGTTTGAAGGTATTACAGAATTTAATCAATGAAACTGATTTCCTTCTAATCAAGACAACTTGTGCAATATATTTTTAGATGCATGCCAACAGATGATCTCCCACAGTACAGCTTCCATATTTGGGATGAAGCACTAGGTTGCTACTTTCAAAATAGGAAAAGATCTTATACAGAAAAATGAAGCAAATGTTAACATAATAATAATTTATATTATTATGTTACATTATTGATGATTAGACAACTTTTGATTATTTCTATCCAGAAATATTCTTTACTTTGCTGCATACTTTTATCTTTGCTTGTCTTCCTCTTGCTACCACAAAAACTGCTTAACTCCCTCTCTACAAATACTTGTGTTTACTGTAGAAGGATAACGCCAGGGCATAACTTCTAAGTTCTTAGGCAGAACTAATGTTAGATTCACTGTTCAAACCAGACTTTCACAGTATGTTATGATAGAGTTTGAAGAACGTGATTTGTTCTTCAGGCTGTCTGGATCTATGTACTAAAAGTGTTAATTTATGGTAGGCTTTAGTTGGTACAAGCACAATGGAATGGTTGTTCTACCCCAAACCACAGAGACCTGTATTTTTCTACTTTTCATCCATTAGATCAGCAGCTACTGTTCAAGCCAAGCTAAAGAGATTTTTTTTTTCTTTCCCAAGCCTGCATTTCTCAGGATAGTTTGTGGGAAGAAAATCGATATAATGAATAAGTGTTGAACAGGTATTTTCAACAATACTAGCTATGCATCTAGGAAATTTCTAAAACAAACTATATTGACTTATGAATATTGGAAGAATAGAAAAAAATCCCAGACAACTTCATGGCAAGAAGACCTGGATCCTCAAACTAATTTTTCTCTATTCCTGCCTTTTATAAAGATGAGGTTTTTAAGTCTGGCAAAGGTGTGAGGGGTTTCATTTTGGTCAAGTGCATAGAATCAAGATAATTTACCTAAGTCTATCTCTTAAGAGACTTTGTCAACCATGGATCACAGATAAAACTTAAATACAACATTAAACACACAAACACACACACGCACACATACATTAGTATTTATACATACATGTATAAATCTGAAAGTGGCAAGTATGCAGTCATTAATAAAGAATTCTAATATCCAGTAAGTTCAGATTTCTAACATTTCTAATAAAAAATATGGGTTCCTTTTAAGAACTAAACCACACATCATATAAGAAACCTAAAAAAAAAAAAAGAATTCAACCGCATAAAACCACAAAAATCTCCCTCTCCCCAACCTCTGGCTCCAATGACTTCACTAGAATGCCTGCCTGTTTTCTGGGACTTGATTCGCTTCTCTGCTCTCCAGTCTCTGTAGCTACCTTTCATTTCAGCACGTCTGGTTTCTCTCTCTTTTCTCTGGCCTTCTTTAAAGAAGAAATGGTCCCCTAAGGGTATGGCCTCATTTATTCAGTTCCCAGAACTCTCCCTCAGATTGCTCTGAGCTGGGTCTTTTGCATTAAAGAATGTAAATGTGCACATCAGGCACCCCAAGGTGGGAGTCCTGCATAGGTCTGTAGCCCCTGGAAAGCAAAGAAATTAAAACAAAATCCTATCCTTGCTCTTACTAAAGCAGACCCCTGCATCTCCCCTGTGCTTCTTTCACAACTTAACTTGTAGTACCACTGCTTTGTTTCTAAAAAACCCAATCAAGAACATTAAATGGCTCCTGATTGAATTTTTTATTAAAGAGGAAAATTTGAGATGCTAATCGGGCCTTGGGGGATCACTGGGGAAACCCACATGCTTAGAGTCGTGTTTGTGAGGAAGGAAAAGTGGAATAAGCCCTGGTAGAAAAATATTTTGAAAGGCAGTTAAAAAAAAGATCAACATCCAGGAAGTTAAAAATGTATTTTTAAAAGAAGGGTCTGTTGTTTTGTCCAAATGTTTCCTAAAATTAGGAAATGAGTATATTTTTAAAAGTATCTTAACCTATGTATCATTTGGAGACAAACACGAATGAGATCTCCAGCTTACAACTGTGAACTTAGCTTTCTGACAGAAGCATTTGGGAAAACATAGTTTTGTGTTTTATTTCCCTGAACTCTTATGTTTCTGCACTTATCAGCAGAACTTCACATCCTAAAAATAAAATAATATTTACACTAGTGACTGAGAAGACCACCTACAAGCAGCTATTAGGCCTCCCAAGTTGGTCTAAAATATTATATCATTGCAGAAACTTTTTTTCCTTCCAAGTACTTTGCCCTGTCACTATCCCGCCCCAGTGGACTATTGCTCTTTCCGTTCTTGACATGTGTTTATTTCACTGGGGTTTCTGAAGGCGCTGGCACATCACACCTCATCCTGTTCCCTTTCTGGTTGTCTTATTTTTTCCCCTAGTCCCTCTAACTTCCTTGCACTTCCCATCCCTCGACCCCATTCCATCCTTATCACAGCAGCCACCCTGGTGCTACACTTCCCCCCACCCCTGGAAGAGCCTCCTACCTCTAGGGGAAACGAAGGGTGGACAGAGATGTAGACAAGAGCTACTCAGCCACACAGATTCTTCATAATTACCCCCCTTTATGTGACTTCAAATATGTCACATTGAAATTAAAACCAAAGCTCAACTGGAGGAGAGCTCTGTAGGCAAACTGTCCAGTCTGCATTGGACTGCAATATAAGCAAGAAATAAACCTTCATTTGTGTTAAACAACTGCAATTTTAGAATATATTTGTTACTGAAACAAAGCCTAGCCTATCCTTGCCTAATACAAAAATTGGTACGGAAGTGAGGTGCTGCTGGTTAAAAAAAAAAGAAAAAGGAGAGGAGAGAAAAAGACCCTAAAATATGTGTCATCAGCTTGGGAACCAGATATAAGATAGTGAGGAGCTATAAGGATGACAATCTATGGTACACAGTGGCAAAATGTTTTGTATAATTATCACTAAAATAAGCTAACAATGTTCTTAATGACCTTATAGTCTTAGGAGAAGAGATTGGAAAACAAAGCGTTGGTAGCACGCAATGGTTACTATTGACTGTTTTGCTACGTACTATGGGAAGTGAGTTCAGAAAAGGGTCCGCAGGCTTACAACCAGGAATGAAAGAGCATAGAAAAAGTCACAAATTCAGAGTCTTGTAGAGAAGATGGGTCTTGAAGATGAAGTTGCTTCTCAACTCCAAACCATAAAAATGAAAATTTAGATATGCTTTGAATGACAAAGGTTGATCAAGACTCAGGATTGCAACAAATTTCAAATCAAAGATATGGCTAGAGTACCTATAGTTAAAAACTCTGAACAAGTTAGGTCCTTTTAATTGGACAAAAATGGCTCAGAGAAATGATTTAACTTTTTTTTTTTTTTCTCACTGAAGCCTTTTAAGGTCAAGGCACTAGGAATTAAGTCAGGGGAGAGAAAAGAAAGAAATATATTTGCTATAGTTCTTCATTCCTAAATGTAAAGAAGCAAAGAAATAGAGAAAATCTAACATGTTTATATAGAACTGTGAATATGGTTACTGGCAAATGGAGATAACTAGAATCAAAGACATAAGAAGCTGACTAAATGTTGAAGAGAGTTTTAATACTAAAGAACCCCTGAGCCCATGACTATGTAAAACAAGTCCTGGGCCGTCAACCTTTCTTAGGGGAGGAGCAGACTGAGAAACCAGCTTGACCTTCAGACCAGGAATGATTTCCCAGGGAAGATCTAGAGGTCACAAAATCTAATGAACCGGGGAGGATCTCCCAGAGAATCTGGGCCCACCGCAGTGCAGAGGCTGCCACAGTGAGTGCCCAGTGGGATCTTGCAGTTGCTGCAGACCCGTAACTGCCTGATGCTGCTCTTTGCTTTCAGAACGGGAGTGTTATAACAGGTGTTTTGTGTTTGGGGTGTATGTTAAACGCTATATTTTTGGAATGCGTAGATTTTTTTTTTTTTTTGAGTGCGTAGATCTTTAACTGGCGTCCAGATCTGAGATAAAGACTAGCACTTATCACCCAGAGACCCTGGACTTTGAGTTTGATGCCATAACTGATGGGACATTTGGGCTGTCTTCCTTGGGGAGAGCATGAGTATATTTTGTCTGCTGGAAGGAGAGTGAATTCCATTTTTGGTGATTAGAAGGGCAAACTGTGGTAGTTATGTTTTTACCTACTATTTCTGGCTTTTTCCTTTCTGGGTGAATAGAAAGATTGTATTTCCTGGATGGGGAGAGTCATGTGACAAATTCTGACCAATGAATTATTGGGGGGGGGACATTGAATTGCCAGTGCAAGACCCTCCATGGCTTCTGCTAGAATGATCTGGGTAGTGGCTGCTCCATCAGCCCCAGTGGAGAATAAGGACAAAGAGGCACCAGCCAATCTTAGATGCACATGTTCATGAGCAATTTGTTGCTTAAAGCCACTGGGATTTTTGGACTTAGTGATAACATAGCCTATTCTGTGGACACACTTGCATCATTTAAAAATGATGATTGATGCATCCTGTGTAGGAAAGTATGAAACACTGTTAAGAACAAAAGCTCTGGAGCCTAATCTGCTGTACCTAGCTCTGCCATCTACCAGCTGTATGACCTCTGACTGTTTATCATTTCTAAGCCATTTTTCCCATTTGTGAAGTGGGGGTAATAACTATATTAGTTTCCTAAGCCTGCTGTAAATTACCACAATCTGGTGGCTAAAACAGCAGGAATTTATTCTCTCCTAGGGCTGGAGGCCAGGAGTTCTACATCAGTTCATTCAGCAGAAATCAAGGTGTCAGTAGAGATGTGCTCCCTCTAGGGCTCTTGGAGAGAATCTGTTCTCTGTCTTCCAGTTTCTGGTGGCTGCCAGCATTCCTTTGATTGTGGCTTCATCACTCAAATCTCTGCCTTGTCTGCACAGTGCCTTCTCCTCTACTGAATGTGTAATCTCCCTCTACTCTCTCTTAGATACATACTTGTCATTGGATTTAGAGCACACCTGGGTTATCCATGATACCCAGGTCAGTCAAGATCCTTAATTTAATCACACCTGCAAAGACAGCCTTTCTTCCAAGGTAATGCTTACTGGCTCCAGGGATTAGAACTTGATATCTGTGAGTGGTCATTATTCAGCCTACTGTAGTAATTATACCTGCCTAAAAGGAGATTTTGAGGATTAAATGAAATAATGTACATAAAGTAATCAATATTTATTTATTGATACAGGAAGATATCTTATTTTCCCTAAAATATCAAGTCTTAAGATGCCAAGTTATCATTTTGGACCCCACAGCCCACATAGTAGGTGCCTCATAAAACTTAAAGGGCTATTAACCTCTAAATACTGTCAGTAAGAAGGATCTTAAGTCAGATAGTTATTTGATTGAAAATTTTTCTTGCTATAGAACTAATGTTTTGTGGCAGAGAAACCAGATAGGTAGTAAAGGCATGATTTTTTTTCTACAAATAAACTGGATACTGAACATTTTGGCGACAGAACTGTCTGATATCTAAATAGTATTTGAAAAGAAAAGAAAAATAGAATTTCCTTTTACTTCTTTTTTTTTTTTTTCCAGATGTGTAAAACAGGGCCCCGTGCTAAGACATGATTACCTAGCCAAAAACACTTTTGAAACTCTTGCCATAAGAAATGGTCAAAGTGTTGTTTGGATTTAGCACTTTAAAAAAAAAAATCTTAGAGTCAGAAATATTATTGCTCAGTGGAGGCGATAAAGAAAAGGCTACGCAATAAACTATGTTGTGCCTAAGCCTCCTGCTATTTTTTACACCATGTTAATATTGATGCAAATTGACTGGGGTTTCAGTGCCTTACAGTAGTCAGGGCTCTGGGAATATTGTCCCCCCACCCCCCGCCTCTGCCGAGCCCTGCCATTAATCACCACTTGCCTGTCTTGAGATCTCCCACGGTTTGGTCACGGCTCCAAGGTCACAGGCTGTCATTAACATTGATCTGAAAAACAGAACCAAACAAAACAGCCTGAATAATCTTTTGTTGCATTCCTAAACAAACCTGTCCTAGATACATAAATAAATAAAATGGAAAGGAGGCCGGCTCACATCTTCCTTTTCTCAACAAGGGGCAGCACTGTTTATAGTCCCTGTGCTCAGCATCTCCATCATGTGGTCACACTGCTTAGGAAGACAAAGCTCTCACACATCCTCCGGTGGCCCTTTTGTTTTGTCTGCAGCAAATCAAGGAAAGCAAAGTACTCCTTTCTCTATACCTGAGCTAAGCAGGCTCTGTTTAAAATAATTTATAATGGACAGTGTTATTGGGGTTTTTTAAACTGTAAGCAAGGGAGTCAGTATATAACGCTATATACACGGCTGATGAAACAATTTTACTAACTTATTACTGATTGAAGGGAACGGAAGAAAACATACACCAAAGAGCCGAGGCAGACAGCACACAAGGAGCTCCCGCATTGTCATCTGCTCGGTAGCGCTGAGATTTACGGGGCAGAGCCACCCCGTCTCACTCTAGTTTACTACCTGGCTCCAGCCATGTTTTATAAGCATTATGAAGAAGAAACATACTCAGCTACAACCTTCATTAATTTGAGCACATAAGGAAGCATAGGAACGATGTGAATCAGATTTCTGAGGGGCAGCTTTAACTAGAATTCACACGAAACCGTGGAAACACGGGGAACAATTGAAATTGTACATAGCTCCGGTGCTTATAATTGGATGTGGTGGGAGGAGAAAATAAGGCACACTCTTTGTCTCAAATCTGCTTTCTTTGTGCTACAACCAGCAGTATGTGATGAAAAGTAATGTCAGATTTGAGCTGGGGAACCACATCTTGGCTAACTGCTTTTGGAAGAAAGGGGTGTGTTGTTGTAGGTCACAGGGCTGTCCTGATGTCAGGCGCTAACATTTCATACCCTGCCGGATCGGGACGCCTTGGAAACATGTCTGCCGCCCAGATGGCAGAGCCTGCTGGATGGCAGGGGGGTTTGTGTAACTTCCCCAGGAAACCCCTCCAGGGAACCAGGCGGAGCGCAGATAACAATAGGTCATTCAAGGCACAACCGGGCAGCACCGGCATCTGCAGTCCTCGCCCTCTTGAATGCAGGTACCTTTAATGAAGCATCTAATGCCAAACATCCCTGTGTTAAGCACCACATACTACTAACTGACTACTAACTAATCACTAACTAAATGAATCCTCATCACAACTCCAGAGGTAGGTGCTATTATTCTTATTTTATGGATAAGTAAACAAAAGCATCAAGAGATTAAGTAACTTTCCCCAAGTGAGCAGAGGATTCAGGATCCTGTGCTCATGGCAAAGCTACCAGACGCCCTCCTGCCACACTGTGATGCTTCCCATTTTAGGTTCTGTTGAGGGGATGAGACTGTGGGTAACGTACGGACTCTGCAGCATCTCTCCTGGATGGGAAATAATCTCTGTGAGGCTGCCTGCTTGTATCATAACTTGGATAATTACTTAGGCTCTGTCCAACTGATAATTTGAAACTTACTTCTCAAATTTGTATCACCATTAATTAGTCGATCAATAAGTTTATTGAGTATTTGCAAGGTGCTCAGAAGATAATTCTAATAGCTACTATTCATTGGGCTGCCACTAAAAGGTGATTGACATAGTCTCTATATGAGGTAGAGATACTATCATTATCTCCTTTTTACAGATCAAAAAATTAAGGCTCAGAAAGGTTAAGTAACTTGCCCAAGGTTACACAGCTAGGAGACATCAAAGATAGGGCAGGAATCCCTAAAATCTGATGGAAGGATCTCGACTCCAGTGAGTGCTCTACAGTGGAGCAGAAAGTCTACAGGGAGAAGGAAGACAGGAAGGGCTGGGAGGTAGGTAGGTGGGTGGAGTGGATGAAACCTTCGTCCACTTGCCACTGGGGAGTCAATTAAGGCTGGGGACTCAGGAGGGACCTGGCTAGACTTTTAGGGAGAAAACTTGAGATGATGGAAGTGAAGCTGGCTTGAAGAAGGAGAGAGTGGAACGAAAGAGACCAGTTGGAAGCATACATTGATAAAAGCCTGAAACAAGGAAGGGGGAGTGGACAGGCAAGGACAAGGATGGAAGATTACAAAGGAAGAACTGAAGGAGACAAAGCAGCAGAGCAGTTTTATCTTATTTTTAGATCAAGCCTCTGCAGCAAGTGAAAGGGCTTTTCTAGAGTCAGAGAGCAGGGAGGGAGTTCGTACTGACTGTTTCAGTCTTGAGGCGCCCATAACTCTAGTTCAATTCACAGGTAAGTTGTGTCAATCTGTTTAGTGCAATTGAATGAATGGTCTGGAATAAGAAGGGCATGACTCTTCCCGTGCTAAGTGGGCTGGGAAAAAAACAGTGGTGTTCCCAGCATATCTGATACGTGCAGCAGATTATTTTTAACATACCTCCCCTCTATATGCCATAATTATTTCAATAATAATTTTGTGATAATCACTATCTTCTTGATTTGTCCTATAGTTTTACAACAACTGGCAAATTAAAAGGAATATGTTTTAATTTCAAAGATATATTCAAATTCAATAAAAGATTTGATGTGTGAACTAAAAATTTGCACTTATAAAATAAAAATATTACACCTTGCAGTTTGTACTTTGTTTCACTGTTTTAAATTTTAAACACAAAAACTACAAATAGTTATATAAAATGACAGGATAGAAATAACTCAAGGTATATTTCTTCATCTCTACCATCACCGTGCTAGCCTTGTTTATCCTAAATAGAGTCTTCAAAAGCAGGAATATGAGATTCTGCAAGGTTAGTGACATAAACTATACCCAGAGTGAGTTCAAAAGTTTCCAAACAGTTAGGAACTTACTCTTGAGAGCTTGTAGCTGAGCCCATCTGTGTCAGGGGCCGACTGTACAACTAGACGTTCTTGGAATTGACTTACAATACATGTACAAAGAAAGGGTAAGTAATAAACATGTGCTAATTGGAAGCTTTTATATCAATTATTATGATTCTCAACAATAACTTCAGCAATTGTTCAGAATTTATACCAACCAAAGACATTCTTCAGGAGGAGTATCTCATCAGTGACTTTGATTAGAATTGCTGGCACATGGTAATAATGAAAAGCAGACTGACTTTTAGTTGGTTTTATTACTATTTTTAAATCTTCTGTGGATAGTACTTCATCACAGCCCCACCCCGGTGCACCATGGTCCAAGTCTAACCATGAATGGGAGACGGGGGAGGGTCTGGTGGGGGGAGGGGCGTGCACCTCTATTTCACATACTGCACTTCCAGACAAGGTATTTCCTCCATATGGGGTTCCCTGCCAAAAAAAAAGTTTGAAAATATCTGCAGAAAAACATCCAGGGGGAGATATTGAAGGAGGACTGGCATTTTCAGAATGGAGCTCAGAAGAGAGGCCAAAGCCCACGAAACGGGCTGGGAAACATTTGAGAAGAGATGGTAGATGAAACCATCAGGATGCTGAGGAACAAGCGAAGAGAATTAAAAACAGGTGCTTGGGGGACAGTTATGTTTAGGAGGTGGTGGGGAGGAAGAAGGGCTAGAGAAGGACAAAGAAGGTAAGGAAGAGTCAGGAAGAAAGGAGGACATCCAGAAGAACATGGCTTTGCAGAATTCAAGGCTGGAGAGAGTTTTAAGAAAGGAAAGGCATGTTCAATTAGGGGCTGCAAAGAGATCGAGGAAGCTGAAGAGGACAAAGGCTGTGGGTTTTGATACTTGAGAGGTGACCAGTGACCTGCAAACGGAGCAGAAATCACATTTCACAGACTTAATTCCTCAGTAGAGGAATAGCTAAGTACGCTGTGTACATCCACGCTTTGGAATACCATGCGACGATAAAAGACGATGGGTATGAATATGACAAGAATTCCAAGGCATACAGTGAGTGGAAAAGCAAGTTCACCTTGGGATGTAAATATATAACTTATGTTAAAAGTAACAATACAAATCCACACTAAATAGTACTTTTCCTTAGGGTACTCATGTGTGTAAATGCTTTGGAAATGATCTGGAAAGACATGACGAAGCACAACTGCACAATCAGTATGGGAATTGGGGGTGGAGCTCCAAGGAGTTTATCTGCAATGTTTAATTTGTTACAGAAAAATATATTCATCTAACTACTCATGGAGTTAAAAATTATACAAAAAGAAAGAAATTGCCTTGCAAGAAGTCAGGGGATGTGCTAGTGAGGTGTGGGAGGGAAGAGGAGAAAGCTGTGACGGGCCCTGGAGAAAAGGCAGGAATGATTTTCTGACTGGGGAGGTGGAAGCACGTTTGTAGGTCATGATGGAAGCAGCAGATTTTGAAAATGGAAGCCAAAGAAGCATGATTGATGTAGCAAGCCTGGGTGGGCGATGGGGAGGTGGAGGGAATGGAATTAAGACATTAGTGGAGGGGCTAGTCTTGAAGACAGGAAGGGTCTCTTGCTCTGGAAAGGATGAAGAAAAAAGTCTGTAAAGAGAACACAGAGAAATATTACAGTAGAGAGGGGAGAAATAGAGGCCCCTCAGGGGAGAGGACTTCATAGGGAGAGGGTGGGGTCAGCTGCAGCGTGCTGAGGATGGGGTCAGAGGTGGGATACAGCAGATATTGGCGACAGTGACGGGAATCCCACTCAGAGATTCCACCAGTTGCCTGGTTGTAGAACAGACCCAGTGCGCCCCAATCTGGCCACACAAGCTTTCCCAGCAAGACTTGGCAGTGTCAGAACAGGAAGAGGACAGCAGAAGGTCCAGGATGGGTGAGGTGGAGAAGGAGGGAGGAGAGGGCAGGAAAGAAAGAGGATTGGCATTACCATCCGGAGCAGTTGCAACAGAGTGGTTGGAATATGCCACCTAGACAGAGCAGGTGGCTGCTGTCCTTTCTCAACAGCTGGGAAGAAGTCCTGTGCAACATCTGGAACAGCCTCTCCCACCACCAAAATTGTTCTGACTGGTTTTCTATCCTATTGTTGCTAAAGAAAAGCAAAAGGTAACTCTCCACTTTCCTCTGTGCTATGTAACTCTGGTTTCTAAGGTTCAAAAATCCCTTCTGCTCCCCACTTGCACCCTCCTCCCCTCAGGAAAGAGAGGAAATCATGGCTTGCTGAGACTGAACTAGCTTGAACATCATTTTCTATTTTTGAAGGCAGATTGATGGAGAGGAAGCAATGCTGCAATAAATTATAAGACAAAAAGACACATCTTCTATCTTTTCTCTATTCAACTAATCTCTGAATGTTTTGAATGTAAGCTAAGATTTGTCACTTTAAAAATCACTTCCATGCTCTTACCATTGTCGGAAAAGTGTGGCTCAATGTCCAAATATTGAAGAGACACATAAATAAGAGCTTTTTCTTACCGAAATATGTCACGATGGTTTTTGATGTTCCAATCACATTCTCCTTTGCTGACAAGTTCAAAGAATTCAGTTCTCCTCCTGCAGGAAAATCAAATGAAGAAAGAGAGAGAGAGAGAGAGAGAGAGAGAGAGAGAGAGAGAGAGAGAGAGAGAGAGAGAGAAACCTGAAATGAAATTTCTCAGTCTGTGGGGTGACATAAACACATTTATGGGAAAAATATAAGACCATCTGAACCAAGTAACTTAATACTTGAAATCATGAGGCTAAAGCGCTATCAAAATAAATCACTTTTTAAAAAATGTTGCTGCTTCAAGAAAAAGCCACAATCATTTCTGAATGTATTTACAACAGAGGAGATTATAGAGCCATAAAACAGAAAACAAAGTGGTACTGCATTTGGGATTATGTGCTGTGAAGCCCTGTGACACTTACTGAAAGTCAGAGAAGGGAGGCAAGGACAAATGAAAAGCAGAACAATTCCAGAATGTTCTTTTATCATCACGCAGAATTGAGCTGCGTGATGATCCAAGATAAGATAAACTCCCCGGTAACAAATTCAAGATGAATATTTTTTGCCAGGTTAGAAAACAATGATTTCATCATTTCAGTGCTTAAACACATAGGCTATGAAGTGAAAAAGTAACCGTGTTTAAACACTGGCTCAGTACCCTACTTGCGGCGTAACTTTGAAAAGTGACTTAAACCCTCTGAGCCTCAATTTCCTGATGTAACACGGGGATTGGGATTTTAGTTGCTAACTCAGAGTTTCTGTGAGGATTAAATGAGAGGACATGTGCAAAGCGTTTAGCACAGTGCTCGATACACTCCCCCACTCGCCTACGGATATACATTTGGAGATGTATAGAGACGGAAAAGACAGGAAAGGAATACTTTAAAGTTGTGAAAAACAGGATGATTTCAATTTTCAAAGCTTTTGTTTAGTTACATTACCTCATTTTTTCAGTGAAAAAAATAGAAAAAAGAGAACACCACCACTTACATTTAAGAATCCTTTCCCAAGTTTTCACCCTCTTTGTGCGTCCTACGGAGAAAGTATTTAAAAGATCCTGCCACACCATTTCCCCAAGTGCATCTCACAAAATGCTAGCCTTAAGGGGTGCTCCTTGTAAAGAAATTCCCTGGGAGGTAGAAAAGCCTGTTTAATCTTGTTTAACCACAAAATTCCCCTCAGTACTGATGTTTACAAAATACACTTTGGAAAATACCACCATGACGTATCACTGATGGTGGGAACCAGGGCAGGATCTTGGAAACTTAGTGCGGACCCACTGCAGTGTGGGGGACAAAGGACACGATGTTGAGAACCACTGGCTCCCCTGTGTCTGGCCTGGGGTTCCGTCACCACTGACCAAATACATGGATTTCTTGTCAACCAGTCTACTGGGCTGACTACTCAATTTACTTGAAAGGGGGCAGCTCAGGAAGACCAATGTATAGCTTACTTCCGTTTCCAGGCACAAGGACAGGTCCTGGATCCATCTTTTTGAGTTGATATGGGTCAAAGCCGTGCTACAGTGCGAGACGATCTCCAAGACAACCTTACAGCGACTGGCAGAGATGGCATCGTGCAGGTGCACAGAAGGGCCCAGCAGCAGCCCCCTCCCCGCTCGGGTGGGCACTGTGCACTCATCTTTTCTTTGCATACCTTTACCATCTTCTTCATCTGGCCCACTCCCTTCTTCATGACCATGGCCATGCCTTTCTCATATCACCACCACTGACTATGAACTGAAACAGAACCGGAGGCGGTGGATTGGAAAGGGCCCAGGTTTGGACTCTCGCTGATCTGGGCTCAATGCTGACTGCCACTTATTAGCCATGTGATCCTGGGTGAGTGACTCCACATTGCTGAGCCTTAGTTTCCAGCTTTGTAGTGAGAATTTGAGATAAGGTGCGCTAAGTGTATGACACTGGTAGATACTCAATATCTGATAGCTGTGGTTAATATGGAAATAATAGCATTACTGCCAACAATAATACAAAATTGACTAATTGAACTACACAGAGATTGAAGAGTTCACCTAGTTCTCTTCTCTTACTGAATAGAAATAGTCTTCTTTTGAATTATTATAGAGCAGAAAGTTGTGTTCAACAAATTATTTATTGAACATCTACTCTGTTCTAAGTCTTTATTAGGTTTTATGGATATAAGACACGGGTGCTACGTTTGAATGGCTAATTGTTTAGCCAGGGTATCCAACAAATAAATAGGTAATTCCATCTTTAAACGTAATACTAATGATAATAATGATTCTGTGACTAGAGTGACATGAGAGAGGCATTCACTTTGGGCATAAAATTTAATGGGTACAAAAAAATTCAGTAATCAAGGTAAATATTTTTGTGCAATGTTTTCAAAAAATCAAAATAAATGCAAAAAATCCATGATAAACAAAATAACAAAATTCTAAATTAAGACAAGATTCTTTGTAGGCCTCACTTTACCTGTGTTACCTTAGTCCCAGCCCTGGTGAGGCTAATATTTACGGAGTCCTTACTATGTTTCTGGCAGACTTTCTGGGTTCTGTCACTTACTGCCTGCATGACTGACCTTGAGTAGGTTACTTAACCTTGCTAGGCTTCAGTTTTCTTATTAGTAAAAGAGTAATAGTAACAGGATCTACCTTGTAGTGCTGGTGGGAGGATTAAATAAAATGATTTGTGCAAAACACTTAGCAGAGTGCCTGGAAAAAGGAGGCGATCAGTAAGAATTACTGTTGTTAAGCTCAGAGGGTTGAGTACCTGGCCCAAGGTCTCACAGCTGGTGAGTGGCAGAGCTGGGATATACAAAGGCAGCCAAGATGCCCAAGCAGCTAAGATGTGCCCAGGGTGTCCTGGGATTATGGAGGAAGGCACTTTGCTTAGGTTAGAGGATCATGGAGGAACATACAAAGCTTTCTGGAAGAGCTTGTCAGCCATCATTCTTATCATCATTTATACCTGTGTGGCCATTGCAATTCTAGGAGTTATTCCAAGAAATCACTAGAATGCAAGCTCCATAAAGGCAGGGGCCTGGCCCATTTTTGTTCACTCCTTCATCCCCAGTACCTACAACAATGCCTGACATGTAGCAGGAACTAAATAACTATGTACTGAATTGATGAATGAATGAAAATGATTATCTCAGAAAGCTATTCATTTTACAAATATCTCTTTAGCTACTGGTTTCACCTTGATTCTAATTGTTCTAGGGACTTCACAGTTGCCATTTGGAGAGATTGAGATAAGAAAACAACATAAAATCTCTTCAAGAGAAGCCCTGTCAGATTCTTGCAGACTAGATTCTAACCTGAACCAAGTGGTAGGAATAACAAGTTGTAGGAAATAAGAACACCATTCCCATCTACTGTCTGACCCACTCTCTACTAACTGTTGTTACAATGTATCTACCCATGTTCAATATACCGAACATAACATCTTTGATGCAAAGTAGAGGCGTGTTACCTAGGTTTTCTTTCTCATCGAAAAAAAACAAATTCTTTTTTTTTAATGCAAATCTGTGACATGACAACCACGCAGCACCATAAGAATAGATTCATCCACATTGTTACATATAATTCTAGGCCATTCCTTCTCACTTATGTATGGTATTCCATGTATTATCATACTACTGTTTACTTATACATTTCTCAATGATGAAAATTTAGATTATTTCTGATTTGTTTTTGCTTTTACATACACTACTGCTATGAACAATCTTGTATGCATCTCCTTGTGAATTTGTGTGAATTCTCTCTCTCTCTGTATATATCTGTATGTACAAATAAATATATGTATATGTATATTTAAAATTGCCAAGTCATAGAATAATTTCTGTGTTTGAGTTTTCGTTATAGTTATAGACTGTTAGAGCTGTATGGAACTTTTGAGAAAAACCTGTCGTAATTCTCTCATTTTATAGGTGAGGAAACTCAAGGTGAAAGAAGGTCAAGTAATTTGCCCAGGGTCCCAGGGCCGTTATGGCCATATCTAGATAGTTTCCAAGTCCCCAGCCTCCCAGTTCTGGCCTCCAAGATGACCTCTGTAACTGTTAATATGTGTAGCATTAATCTTTGGGGCCAGATAGCCTTTCATGTAGTGAGTATATGGGCAGTCACGGCCAACAGCCGTCATGGGACATGATGGCATCAGGCGCTGCTGTACCAAGGCAGTGCCAAGTATCAAGGCAGACACCAGACAGAGGTGAGGAGACCTGCAGATGGCCCAGGCCAGGTTGGTGGTTCACCACCCTCGTGGTGTATTTCTGACCTCTCCTTAGTGATAATCATTACAAAGTAACCATGTGAAATTCACTGTGCTTTTGAGAAATGAGTTTGCCCATACAGCTGTTTCTTTTAGCATCTAGATGTATAAGTGTACATAGATTATACAGTCAACAGCCTGAGCATATGTGAAATTGTTAGAAATAGAAGCATTTTCAGAAACATGGGACTGCTAAAATGAATATTTAAAAATCCACAAAATTATATAATACCCCTGGATCCAGACTCCTTTGTCATGAGGAACTATATCATTAACTTCTCAAGCAGATCATTGGGAACCTTGGTTTTCAAGGACAACGGCAAGTACCTCAGCTAGTGAAAAGCAACTTACTGGAAAATCTCATTTATAATCAGCTATGTTTTTATTAGGCTTTTATCTTGCTCTCCTGACATATGTTCCCCTCAGAAAAATAGCAGTCTTTAAAAAAGCATCATTTGAACAGAACTGCTAAAATTACCCTCAAAAATAATTCTAAAGATTGCTTACCAGTCACCCATCACTACGTTGAAAATCTTCCTGCTTTGTAATTTATCTCCAAGGCATCTTTTATTTGTAAAATGAGAAATCACCATTCCTGTGTATATTTTAATCAGGAATTTTTTTGTAAATTTATATATCTATACATGTATATATGGATACATATTCTTTATCTATCTATTCATCTAACGCCACTGAATCTACCAAAAGTCCATAAATGTTAGGAAGTTTTTACTGCTGAGGTGGCAAATCATCATTGTAACTCTCCTCAATTTCAACCCCAGAATTGTCGGGGGGTTGTGGGGTGAGTAGGTGCAGCAGAGAAGGGTATTTGTTCTTTTCGTGTTCTTACAGCTTGTTCAACAGGCAAACCATATACATCTGCAGTTAATTGCTAAATGCAGATTCTGGAGAGATTTCTGGACTTCTGACATAAAAGCACTGAGGAGAAACAGAAAATTAATATGCAGATGTTAACTCCAGTCATTACGACTAAAGAAAAAAAGTGATATATTTAATTTTGAAGCGAATTTTCTCCCTGCTTTAGACTAGCACTGATAACACAAGGGCCAGCTAAGAACCTGAATGAAATGATCTGTTTGATGCTGTGCTGTTGTTGACAGCACAAATAAAATTGGCAAAATGCGGGGAATGGAAAGGCTAGAATTACTCTGAAGGTTGAAAATGGCAGATTAGATAACACAAGGCCCAAGCAGTCAGTTCGGTAAAACCACAATCACCAGGCAGAGACGTTGCTGGAGCCGGTGCTAGACGGTGTGCTCCGGGGCTCCCAGCGTTCACTTCGGCCGTAGCACCCCCGGGCTGTAGCACTGCTGCTGTCTCTTACCCACTGGCCTCTGCGTCCCTGAAGGTGAGAACTGTGTCTTAACTGCTTATCTGGTTGCGTTCCCAGCAACTAGCACAGTGCCTGGCACACAGAGGGCATTAATAACTGCAAGTTGGATGAATTTCTCATTTTTTTAGTTAGTTGTGATGTCATGTAAACGGGGATATGGAAATGAGTGTATGTAAAAATGCTTTGAAGTATGTGTAGAAATACCAAACTATTTCTTGCATCAACCTACCACAGCGGCTGCTGATCTGACATTAGAATAGTTTCAGCAGGTTAACTCATCGGGCTCTGTTAAAATATGAGAGTGTTTGGGAGAGAGTAACGGGTTAAGCTCTACCAGTCATGAACACCTTACCATGCACCAGCTTCTCCTCCTCTCCAATATGGTCGAGTGCAGGAAGCTGTGGAAGCCGAGAGTGCCAAGCCGAATGGGCGCCGGACAAACATTTGCTGAATATTGAATGAATGAACAGTTCTGTCTGCATAGCAGTGGAAACATTTGTTGAGTTCCCACTGTATTCTTAAAAATAAATTGTGCAAAAACAAATCTAATTTGTAAAAAAGATGGTCAAACTGTTACACCAAACAACCAAAAGTAGTTTAGTGCATTTTGCTATCACCATCGAATGCTTTTGAGAAGTGCTACTTACTGCATCCCTTTGGAAAGAAAACGCAAAGAAAACGGAGTGGGCATTTTTTGATGAATTATGTTGATGAATGTAGAGCACAAAGTGAAGAAGCAAATTTTCAATTTGAAGAATAGTCTGATTAATTTAGCAAACCAATCTAAAAAGCATTGAGCACCCAAGAGGATGTATAAAATCTGAATTATTGGATAATTCTCTGTTTAAATAGTGGTCTGAGGTAACGTGGCACAGAGACCTGGTCACATACAACTTGATGGCTTTGGGCAAATTACTCACCCTCTTTAAGCCCAGGTATCTCTATCTATCAGGTGAGGATAACAATATCTACCTTTCAGGTTGACATGAGACTTCAATGTCAAAAAGTTAATATTTTAAGAACTCATGTCAGACAGTGTGTGCGTGAAGTTTGGGGGCTCCAAGAGTGAGCTAGAGAGTAATATGTGTGCATTCATGGAGCTTCCATTCTAGCACAGTGGTGACAGAGGGAGCGATACAAGGAGACACTGGAATGCCTAGAATGGTGCTAGGCACGGAGCAGGCACCTGGTAGACGAGAGATACAATGTTAGGTACCCACAACCTGTTGGGGATGGATACTATTTATTGCTACCCAATAGCATCAACCTCCATACCTGTACTACAGTTAAAGGATTTTCAACCTCTGATGCCCCAGCTTAACTCAACTGCAAACAAGGAGTCTCTCATTGCAATCTCAGCCCCACCACACAGGCTCCTGAGCAGCTCTAACCTGGAGCCTCCACACCTACCCTGGACTCCTGGTGGTGGGGCCTGGCATTAGTTGAATTGCTGTCACCTAGTGTGCTGACATAGAGTGTGTTTGGAACTAGCCTCAGGCATGTGCATACTCAAATTACTGCTGCCCCTAAAGCCCAAGCGTTTCCAGGATTGGCCTCAACTTTGCCTTTAGTACTCAAACTAACCATTACATAACTGCGGAGAGAATGTCAGAGTAGTTAAGAACATTTTGGAGTTGAACTACTTGGTTCAAATCCCAAATTTACTATTTAACATTGTGAGCAATTTCCTGAATCTCTCCATACCTCAGTTTCCTCATGCATATCATGAGGTTAATAACAGTACCTATTCTAATAGTGACTGCTCTCAATGTTAAAAAGGTTAATGTGTATATAAAGCTTCTAAGTAAGCACTCAGGAAACATTAGTTGTTGTTTTTATTACTAATTGTGGAAGCTGCATAGGACATCTTTGTTGACTTACATGCAGACAAATAGTACAGGGCATTTGTGACATCTTCTTGAAGTTTTAACATTTGTAATTTTAGATCTCTCTCTCTCTCTGCCCACTCAGATAAGCATCATCTTTTATAGTGCATATTTTATTAAGTTTTCTGTATGAACTATTCTTTTCTTTATAAGGTACTTTAAAATATCAAAGCTCTTTCATATAGGTAATCTCCTTTGACTGCCACAAGGACCCTGGGAGATTGGTATGAGTGATATGCCTACCCCATGCTGCTGACAAGGAAACTGAGGCAAAGAGAGATTTGACTCTTAGAGTTACATGGCTGGTTACTGACCGGGTGTATCTAATTTCTGCTTGAGATAGTGAAATGATTACTTAGTTATCCAAGCCTTATTCACTTCAGGGACTCACAAATTGGCACAGAAATCAATTTCAGAGAATCACTCAGCAGTAACCGGAAAATTTTTTTCAGTAAGTTGGAAAATCAGAATGAATAATTAACCTCCAGATTCAAGTTGTGAAACCTAGAGATCCATACCAAGGGTTTTGTTTGTTTTTGTTTTTTAATTTTATAAATTCTGCTTTGTGGCATTTGTGGCATAGAATCCCAAGGACACCCAAAGCCATTAGAAATTAAAGTCGTTAAGTTTTGGTGGTTGTTTCGAATGCATTGCTGTATTTCCATGAATCTTACATTTTTTCTCTTTTGGAGCAAGGCAGGAAATCCTGCCTCTGGGAATGAGTCATAAACCCCTCTCCAAAAGGCTGAGATCTACTCCTTGCCCATCCAGGCCATTTCTAGAATGACTTTCTTCTTCCTAGAAGAGGAAAGCAGTGAGCTTCCTTTTTGGTTTCCTCAACTGTATTATGACTTTTGATTTGAGTAGTCAGGGCAGAAGAACTAACAATAATCCAGAACTTTTAGAAACTAGTCCTACGGCCGCCTCTCATCCTCTTGGCCCAAGTACACTTCTCCAGCCATTGCTGCTGCTGCTCCTCTGCTGCCCCATGCAGTGCTGACTTTCTGCCCTGGAGCTGCTCTGAGTCCATGTGTGGGACAGACTGGGGACCGCTGCAGGAATCCTGAGCCCTCAGGCCTGCACAACCTGGAAGTGCATGGGAGTTAATACCGGGTACAGCAAACTTTGGCTGACAAGGATGGCGGCTGGAGGACAATTCTGACGTGCATCATGCGAGACTTCTCAGATAGTCTCTGCAGGGTCAAGCTTGGCTGATCACAGTGATGACCAACAAGGAAATGTACCCTTCCTTCCAAGGACTTCCCTCCTTCCCCATTTCACTGTCCCAGCACCCTCTCTCTTATTCTTGGAGTCACTTCCAAAATGAAACTACCTGCATGCAAGCCCTTATCTCCAACTCTGCCTTGGGAGAGGACACAGGGAACCCTGGCTGGTTTTTAAATTAAACTGATTAAAGAACACCTAGGAAGGTCAGTATTAATGCATCCCCAATTATTATAAAATGACAACCATTTCTTGATTCTTCCATTAGAGAAGGTGATTGAGGAAAAATCCCTGAAAGAGGAAGAGTGGATTCCAGTTTTGCCAATAATTACTTAAGTGACCCAACGCACACTGTTTAACCATTTGGACCTCCGTGCCTGATCTGTGAAATAAAGGAGATGAGTTGGATGACATCATTTCTAAGATCCCTCCCAGTTCCACAATTGTACATTTACGAAATGAAAGCATCTGGGTGACAGTTTGTAGTAGTTGCCTTTTTTCCTCATTAATCCTGGTGGTTGTTTTGGTTAAAAATATGGCAATACTTCAGTGCAACTTTAGACAGGCAAGTGAATCAGTCCCCTGAAGGTCTAGATTAGAGAATGAACAGCTATTCAGAACCTCAAAAAACAATAATGCTGAGGAAAACAGAACAAGCCAGCTTCTCCGGGAGTCAGCAAACATTAGCAGGGGCTGCAGCACTGAGATAAGAACAGAGTAATGAGAAAATGAGTCACAACCAACTTCCTTGACTGCATTCCAGCGGTCACTCCGCGATTCGTCACATCCCTAACAGGGCTTGATAAATGGACTCCAAGTGTTGAGATTTTTTTTTTCCTCTTTAGGAGTTACTTGGAAACATGGCTTGGGAAGATGCTTCTACTTTGAGAAAAATAACACAAAATCCTGCAAGTGTCAGAGACAGGAAATAAAAACACTAAAAGGACCCAGACTTTCCATAAATCCCAAATCAAGGAGCATCGATCCAGAAAAAGATGGAAGATCATGATAGCTAAGTCAACACAAGGGCCACAAAACATGCAAAATAGGTAGGTTATAAAGCAAATGAGGTTGTAGATGTCACCATTTATAAGCCATTTACACATGTGAGACATTTATAAGACATATCATGTAGGTATTGTTATCTCCAGAGAAACAAAGAAAAGACACTCAGAGAGGTCAATAATTTGTCTGATGACACACAGCTCATTAGTGGCAGAGCTGGGATTTTTGTCATTTAAATATATTTTAAAAATTAATTAAAATTTATATTTATCAAAGTAATACCTGCACATAGCTAACAAATCAAATAGCACTAAAAAGCATATGATGACATATAGCAGTATTTTCCATCTTGCTGTCCTTTGTCCTCTGACTGTATTTCCAAGTGTTTTCATTTTATTTTTTATTTTGGCCATCATGTTTTTAATTTTCAAAAGCATTTTTTTCTTCATATTTACTTCTATTATTATTTTTCAAAACATACTGTTCTTGTTTCATGGATGCACTGTCTTAGCTCTCTGAGGATACTAACAGTGGTTTGTTGTTTTCTTCCTCTCCCTGAATTCTCTGAATTCAATTTCTTTCTGTTTGTTTTGGTCTCTGTCTTTCATATTGGAGGTGTATAAAATGTTCTGTGATCCTTGTTTGTGTGTAATAGTAAGGCATTAAAAAGCTAAGTGGAGTTGTGTGTCAGGGGAGGGGTAGGATTGCTAGATAAAATATAATAATTTCAGTTTCAGATAAAAAAGAATTTTTTTAAAATGTATTGATACCTAATATTTGTTCATATTTGGGGGTACATGTGATATTTTGTTACATGCACAGAATGTGTAATGATCAAGTCAGGGTATTTAGGTTATTCCACCACCAGGAATATTTATCATTTCTATATATGTTGGGAATAGTTCAAGTCCTCTCTTCTAGCTATCCTGAAATATATACAAAAGAATTTTTAGTGTAGGTCCCAAATATTTTATGGAACATATATATATATGCTAAAAAAATTCATTGTCTATCTGAAATTTAAATTGAACTGGGCCCTCTGTGTTTCCACTTGCTAAATCTGACAAGCCTGGGCGTGTGGCATGTGGACTCCTAGCTTCCAAGTGCTGGGCTGTGGGCTATGGGCTTTCAATCCAGAGACCGGATCCAGTTCACTTAATCCCTTCTTTGGAGCACTGCATCTCATTCCTACCCTGCACTTCTCATCAGTCCAGAGCTCTTCATTTTATTTCACCAGGGAATAAACCTCTGGCCTTCTAGAGGTAGAGGAAAAGGAATTACCTGGCTATGTTGGCAGAGGACTTCGTGGGCAGTGTTCTGTAGACTGAGTTTCTAGCAATCCCTTTGAGCTTTGAGTGTCTTAAGCTTGCCATGTCCCGTCTGTTTTTCATGGTAGTTTTTTCTCTAAGCCCCAGGTGAGGTTCTGCAGGGCAGAATGGCTTGCTTTTCAGAGCTGTCCCCCTCTGTAGGTACCATTTCCATTTCTACTCTGCTAGGTCCATTACCTTTTGGTGGTCCACCTTCCATTGTCCACAAATGTACTGAGTCTCTTGTCAGTTGTAGTGTGCCCTCTTTTTCTTCTTGCAGATTTATGTCTTTTTCTTTTAAATTTATTTATTATAGTATCATTTTAGTGAAGTCTTAGGAGGGAGAAGACATAGATACTTGGGCTAAATCCACCAGGTTTAACTAGAATGCCAAAGTGAGATTCAAATCCAGGCTAATACAAACTCCAAAGCCTTTACTCCTTCTATGATACCATGTAATAACCCATTCAGCAGAATCCAAAAATAAATACCTGTGGCATAGACTGCCAGTTGTCTCCCAGTATCCCTTTTTCCTTTCTTCCTTAGTAATAAGGCTCCTGTTTTTTATAGCTGGGCACATGGCTACCCAGGATAAAGACTTCCTTTCCCAACCTTCCTTGAAGCTAGGTATGGCCAAGCAACTAGATTCTGACCAGTGAAATATAAAAGGAGGTGTTATGTGGCATCTTCCAGCAAACTCTCTTAGAAGATAGCTTGCTTCACCCTTTTACCACTTTCTTCTTTGTCCCTTTCTTCTTTCTGCTGGCTTAAAGGTAGATGTTATGGCTGGAGTTTGTGCAACTATCTTGGACTAAGAGGTGGAAAGCATGTGTTGAAGGTGGCAGCACCTTCAGGACATCTGGGTCCCTGATGACTGCATATAGCTACTCTGCCAACTCCAGATTGCTTATCTCTGGACTTCTTTTATGTGACAGAGAAGTAAGCCACTATTTCTTTGGGTTTTCTGTCTCTTACAATTGAACCTTATTTTAACTGATGCAATGCCATGGTGCAGTAAGATTTCAAAGGGAGTGACACAAGACTTCCTCGGAAAAGTGGTAGAAGAGACAAAGGACAAAAAGACAAAAATCATAAAGGATGGTCATTTCAACTAGGTGGGAATGTGAAGGGGCACGATTCCATATGATTAGGACACAAGGAAAACTACATAGAGGTTTTCTAAGGGAAATAGACCAGTTTGGTTGAAGTAGACAAATCACATAGAGAAGAAGTGGAAGATAAGAAGGAGAAAAGGTTGGGGAGATTATGGGGGGTCTTGAAAGTCAAACCAAATTTAAAGTCTTCTTTAAAGCAGTGAAGACAACAAAGGTGTTTGAGATGAAGTTGGAGACACAGGTCTACAATGCAAGGGAGTTTTAGAGCAAAGGATTTCATAGTCTTCTGCACACAGGTGATAACATATATAGAGGCAACATAGAAGTGAGGCTGGGGAGTGAATCTGAGTAGAGAAAGGAGAACATGGTTTGAGAACTCATATGTAGGAGCCAGGAGAAAAGAAACCTACAGCAGATCTAGAAAAGGAGAGAGAAAAGGCAACTGGATGTTGGGGAAGCAAACAGAATAGAAATTGACATTCAATCAGTAACCTTCAAATATCTCAAAGACACTAGAAAATATAAGAAATGAGTACAGGACAGTGATCAGAAGTCTCCGGTGACCTCTGAGTACAATTTTGATAGAACGTGGAGGTGGACTCTGCTCTTTGTGGTATAAATGGGTGTTAGGAAAATAGAGGTACTAATGTGCTCTGTTTGTTTTAAAAAGTAAAAGCAAGGTAAATTAAAAAGCAATGAAAGAATTCCATGGTATCAAGTGAAATAATTTTTTAAGGGAGGGAATTTGTTTGGTCTTTAAGAGAGGAGGGAACTATGCAAATTAGTGGAGGAAGAGATTTCCAGGCTGCCAAAGAAGAGGTACCTGATGGAAAATGTCTCGCTGGGAAAGGGAGGGATGAAATTTCCAGCTCAGAGAGAAGCCTGACCTTTGGGAAAAGGGGCAAAGCTCTTCCAAGAAAGAGAGAAAGAAGAGAAGCAAGGAATGAAGAAGTCTTGATTTTCAAGTTAACCTTTCATCAGTGAATATTTCTTATCATCATCAATGCCATTATAGAGCTAACCAGAAATAATAGTCTAAAATAGCACTTTTAGCCAGTATCTAAACTAAAAATGGCCATCACTTAGTTTAAGAGTCAAGAGTCTCAAACAAGGCTCATAAAACAGAAGAATCTTGTGATTGTAGCCTTGATTCTCTTGGCTTCTATACACTGCCTTAATGAACTCCATTTAGATGAGAGGAAAAAATAACTAAAAAGATTAGCTTAGTTACATATTGATATCAATGCTAGAGTAGCATGCAACCCCCGATGTAGACCTAAAAATTAATTACAGGATAGAACTTCAGATATCCATTTGTCAAATGGATCAAATGCCAATACCTACTCAAAGTACAGCGTGAGGTCCGTTGCCAATATTGACTGCTTCAAAAGCTGCATAAGGTCACTATATTCCTTGGAGGACAAATTAGCAAAGATATTGTGACCCTGTAATGAGAAAGTAAAAAGTCACAAAAGACAACATTAAATTTGTGGTTGTGGATTGCATGTTTTTCTATATTAAAAAAAAGTCTGGAAACACGATAAAATCATTTTTAAAAAGCTTAACGAAATTTTGTACAAATACAGATTCCCTGGCAAACATAGCAAAGCCAGAAAACACACTCATTTTCGAGAAGGTCTACTGAAGGATGCTTTGTTATGTGTTTAGTCTAAAAGGGAAAAACTGTAAAAATGGGGCTCCACCTGACTGCCTGTTTCCTATGGTGTGACTTAGTGGAGAAGTTGGTGAAACATCTGGGAATCTTTCTCACCCTAAAACAAATACTAATTTCCCTAGGTAGCAAAGGTTTAAACTGGGATTTTGGAAATACTTGCTATGGCAACATATGACTTCAAGGAGGAGAAAAAAACCTTAGACCAGTGGTTCTCAACCGGGGGAGATTTTGACAATGGGGACTTTTGGCAATGTCTGGAGACATTTTTGAGTGTCACAACTGGGTAGGGGTGCTGCTACCATCCAGTAGTAGAGGCCAGGGATGCTGCTAAACACCCTAGAATGCACAGGAGACACACACACCCCCGCCCCGCCCATAAAGATTTACCTGGCCCAACATGTCAACACAGCTGAAGTTGAGGAACCCTATCTTACGCTGTTAAGATACACTTTGCTGAAGTGCATGGTGGATTAAATTCGGCGCAGTGACTAATTACTGAATAGCTAGGATGTATAAGACATTATTCTTGGCACTGCGGGACTCTAAAGATGATTCTTACCCAAGAAAATTTGCAATTACACTTTTATCTCTACACCTTTGAAAAGCACCCTTGTTTTCAGCTAAAATTTATTTTAGCTCCACTAGGCAGCTCCACATTTGTCTTTAGTAAAGTGAAAAATTCTTCTGTAAAGTGACCAATTCACTTAATTTGTTTTGAAAGTCAGGACTTCTCATTTTTCAGGTTTTCTTAGCATGAAATATGAACTCATTAGTATGTGGCCCAGGAACTGGACCAGTTTTAAACCCAGTGCTGAGAGCCAGAAGATGGTGGACAAGGAATGGGGAAGAATGACTGCCTGAGAATAAACTATCCTCCAACAAGAGGTAAATTAATTCTTTCAGGGAACCAGGATATCAATTAGTAAATGATCTCTTACCGGGCACCAGATGATAATCTGCTATCCTGAGTTAATTTATCTCATTGGGTGAACCTGCCACTCCTTAAAGATGAAAGTATATTGGTTCCACCTGGGACCAGGTCCAATATTAATAATAATTTTCAAATGAACTCTTCCAGACCCTTAATTCAGCCATTAAGAAGAAGACAAATATCTAAAGGAATGCCACACCATAATTCTGCCCAAGTTTTTCTGCCTTAGCATTGCTCATGGCTCAATCACAGGTGGGTGTTCCACGGCCTGGGAAAAAGCGGTCAGAAGCTATGGAAAAGTAGTCACCTGGATCCAGCCACGCACCCAGCATCTCCCAAAGACAGAGCCTTCAGGAGCAAGTTACTGTAAAAGTTAACACTGAGACAGGGGGAACACTGGTGTGAATTTGAGGATCCTGATTATTTTGTGAGAGTGTGCAAGTTATTACAGTCATGCGTCACGTCACGTAATGAGGGGGATACTTTCTGAGAAATGTATCGTTTGGTGATTTCACCATTGAGCAAACATCACAGAGTGTACTTATGAAAACCTAGACAGTACAGCCTACTGCAGGCCTAGGCTACATGGCACAGCCTATTGCTCCTAGGCTACAAACTTGTAAGCATGTTACTGTTCTGAATACTGTAGGCAATTGTAACACAATGGCAAGAATTTGCATATCTAACCATAGAAAAGGTACAGTAAAAATATGGTATTATAATCTTAGGGGTCCACTCTCATATATGTGTTCCATCTGTGACTGAAACATTATGTGGCACGTGACTGTACTCTTAAAGACATATAGTAACTAACACACCATTTACAGCTGAAAGAGTGACAAAGCTAGCCAGATCAGCTTTAATTTTTAAAAAAGTTAATTTGCAATGAGTGTATTGTTTATATGCAAATTGGCCTTCCACAGTGCCTCAAGGGTTTGGTCCCTGAAGTAGTTTAGAATCTTCCTAAAACCCTGCGTCTACTCTTTGTTTAGGGAGGCGGTGAGTGTGGTATTGACGGTAAGAAAAGCAGATGTGCAAGGAGAAACGTCTGGGGTAAACTTCCTGAAGCCATCTAACCTCCCTGCACATGTGCTCATTTGGAAATGGGACAGGAATGGCACCTGCACTGCTGCCTCTCTGATGGGCAGGACCGTGGGGGCCTGGGGCAGTGCCAGGCAGCGCCTGCACGTAGCAGGTGCTCAGTGCACTGTTCCCTCTTTGCTAGTCTCCGATCTTCATCGGGAAGCCCAGAGTGAAGGGCGGCCAATGTGCCTCGTTTGTATGAACACAAATTCTGAGTGAGTGGGGTCTGTTTCCCCGAAGAAACTCGCCATCCTGTTTATAATCCGTGTTATCACAAAGGTGGGGCTTTCTGGTGGCAGAGGTGTAAACGTATCACACTTACCAGTACAGAAAAGATAGTCTTAACCAAATTTCCTGTTATCCCCACTGAGAGCTGAAGAAGCCCTCAGCTACAATATGGCTTTTGTAGGAAAATTCCAGAGCCACAGATGCCAGGATGCTGGCTTCAGTCAGTTACCGAAAGCCTAACCCTTGGTGTTTTATTCCCAGCTGAAAATACGTCACTCCCAGAGGGTTTGCCCTTCCTCAGCCTGCATTCGGGTTTCACAGTGTCGACTCTCCTTTACAGGGTCGGGGGCCTTCAGTGATATTGCAAAAGGCATGCTTTCCAAGATGAGCTGGAGGAAAAAAACTTCCATATTTAATGATGCTATTCCAGCGAAGCAGGGCCTTAATGATGATAATAATAATAATTAATGGCACAGCTAGAGAACTGACAAATAATGGGGAACAGATGATCCCTTCCTGGCCTCAAAAAAAAAGTCTGTACGCCTGCAGAAAATTAAACAGATCCTTTCCTGGCAATTTAAAACTCAGACGCCTCAGCCAGAGTTGGTTAGTGGTTTCTGTTTTTCTCTGTGGAGAGCTAAAAGTATAAAATTCCAACTACTTCTAACTCCTGCATTGCCACATGAAGCAAAATAAGGCATATGGCATTAGCCCTGGGTCTTAAGTTTAGTTGCAGTTCTCACTTTCAAACTGGTCCCACCAGCAATTTTAAGTTCTTTTATATTTTATAGGTTTCTCAATGGTGCTAATAAAGTGTAACTTTCTCACCCTCTTTTTGCTTCTACCATCTTTTAAAACAACGTTGGGTTTCACAAAATGGAAATGGTGGGCCACTCACTACTTGAATCAAGTCGCTACCTTAGTGGGCTTCTACATCCCTTAAGGAAGGTAGGATCATGCTCTGGGGATAAGCAGTCTATACCTGTCACCCTGTTAAGTGAATTTGAAAATGCTGCTAGCCAATAACGAAACCCAAATGAATCAGCTCAGGAAGAATCTGAACAAGGTCCTTGGTCAGGCATCTAAAAGAATCCAAAAAGCCAGCAAGTCCCAGTAGTTTGACTTAAAAATGGTTTTCCCACTTCTTTGTATCTACCTGTGGCACCATAAAGAAAGAGAGGTAGGAAACAAAGAGTTGTGTCCTTTCTATGTCAAGGGGAGAAACAGAACATCAGGTCTGTACCTCACTCTGAAGGATCATCACGGCGTGGTTAAAATGATGATGCTCCAAGGTAGCAGAGGTTCCATAGAGTTGGGCCAGGGCAGAGCCACTCCTGAAAGAGGACAGAGTGGGAGTGAGCAGGGCCTTTCCCCTGTCGGCCATTCCTCCACACCAGCTCTTTGGATCAAAGTGCTTTTCCTGCTTTCGCCAAAGGACCACAAGCAGATGCATTTTGAGGTACCTGCTTTTGCAGTTCATTCATCTATTAAGTAAGCCTTTCAGGAAGTTTCTATGTGTTAGACTAGATGCTGAGGATCATACACCATGAATAAAACACAGTCCCTGCCTCTAAGAAATTTACAGACTAGTAAGAGAGATGAGATGAGATAATGCACATGAAAACAATATGAATACTAATACACTGTACAAAACTGTCCCAGGTCCAACCAAAGTGCTGTGGATATTTTGAGGAAAAAAAGACATAATTGCTGGCCATGGGGATAAGGGTAGACTTCGTGAACTAAACTTTGTATAACCTCTGAGTGTCCAGAACAACTGCCTTATATTAATACCAAATGTATTTGACTTTGCCTAGGATAAAACCATGTGAACAGTCCAGAGTCCATTTTACATACTTTATATGTGAAGTTGATAATCTTCTAATATAGTTTCCAAGTACACAGTCACACGGTGATATCTCGGTGTAGAACTCGGAAAGTTCCCTGGATTTAGAGTCAAATTTCAGCTCTTCCTCCACTTAGTAGCTTTGGGCAGTTACCTGGCTTCTTTAAGACTCAGTTTCTTTGTCTCTAAGATTATATACTATCTACATAACCTGTTATTTATGAGAACAATAAAATATTTTACAGTACTTATCACAAGGCCTGGCATATAGTAGATTATAATCGATATTAATTATTAATCAATAATTAAAACATGTATGGATATTTTCATTTTAAATTAATAAAATGTTGATGTTTGAAGGGATTACTTCAAGTTATCCATAAATTTCATATATGTAGAACAACCCATTCCTCAACAGTGTCAGGTCAGAAAAGTATTCATTCAAAATGGTTATATATGTTCATTTCCAAATGTTTTTTAGGAGTAGAAGTTAGAGCATATTAAGAATCAAGAGAGATCCCAGAGAACCCCATGGTTTAAGGGGAAGTCAGGGGACTTGGGCTGATCCTTGTCTACTTTAGACACCGAAAGGGCAATTTGACCTTCACTTGGAGATGCTGGTGATTGACAGCCCACACTGTGCCCTGCTAGTGAGAAGAATAAAGACTGGATCTAAGTGCAACGTGAAAGATTTTGGTTACAAGCTGCCCCCGGCTCCAGTGTGAGGTAGCCCAAGATCACAGTCAATGTGTGGGTGCAGGGGATCTGCAATCCTTGGAAAGATTCAGAGATGACCACATGTTGGGAGAAACAGCAGGGTTAGGTTCAACAGGAATTATTATGAAGAACCTTAGTAAGGAGGGTGCTAGATTTTAATCAGGTATGTGTTATTTCTGTAAATCCTGCCTTAACCGCTATCATTTAATAAGTGAAAATTTGTTAGACTAATCTTAGTAATCAGTGGTAAATTAATATTTAATGTTAGTTACTATTTGTCTTACATAGAGTTCATTTCTATGAAGATACATGTTTCAACATGAACACAATATGCCTTTGTCTTGGCTGTTGAAATTGTAGGACACTTTATGGGCATATCACATCTGAGTGTCTGGCATGGAGAAGGTGCTTAAAAAATATTAGTTGCTTGTCTAATAAGCTTAAAGTAGTATGTCTAGAGACTACAGTTCAAATTAAGAGGTTGACAATAAGGGTGTTAACATATTTTATAATACTAATGTTATTAATAATAATAGTTACCATTTGTAAGTGCCTATCATGCACTAGGCAACACATTAATAATTTAGTATATCATTTAGTCCTGACAAAAACCATGAAATAGGTATTATTTTCTCATTTTACACATGAGGAAACCAAGGCTCAGAGAAGTTAGGTAACTTTTCCAAGGTCACACAGCTAGCTAGTGCTAGTCCTAGATTTGAAGCCAAGTTTTTAAGCTACTTATTGCTCAATGATAATGATAATTATAATATACATTTCTGATATTTGATTCTCCATTTTAACCAAGCTTGTTGTCAATGAAAGAAGATTTAAAAATTTAATTCAAAATTTTACTAGTATAGCTGTTAACCATAGGCTCAGATTCCTGTGGTTTGTTTCTATGAACCAGCCATGGTCAGATGCACCTCACTTACTAGTCTGAGCCTTGATGACAGACTCGTTGGTGTAAGGTAGGGTCCAGATGCAAAATGTTCTCTCTTCCTTTATTCACGTTGTTTTAACGGACCCCACAAAAGTTAAATCAGCTGGATGATCACAAGTCACTTCATATTTTCTTTGTTCAGTGTGAATAAGAGACGTTTCCTGCTTTAACCAGGGGATACCTTATAACAAGTACTCTGATGCTTCCTGTGCTGCACCGCCCTCCCCGCAACGTCCATGTGGCTTCTGACCTGCTGTGTGTTCGCTCATGGTATCTGCGCAAAGGCAGCCATGTGACTTCCCATGGTCTGAGCATCTTCCTCATCAGATTCCCTGTCTGTTCCCTTCTGTAATTCCATCTTGCATTCCGCCTTCCCCTACACAATACTGATTCAATCACAGAAAATATACAGATGTTGTAACTGAACCAGACCAATGCTATGAAAGTGCAGAAAGACACTGGGATTCATTCATTCATTCATTTATCACTCATTCAACCAACAAGCATTGATGACTATTATTATGTCAGGCCCTAGGCATGTGGAGTACAAAGGTAAATGACATGGTCTCACCTTCAGGAAGCCCACAGTCCCCTATAATTGTGTCAGGGATTTTCTCTGATCAGTCTGGCACTAATGCTCACTTTTCTGCAAGCAAGGTACCATCTTAGCATTCAGAGAATGGATCATAGTATTAAGTTTGAGTTGTTTAGAATAAAATCCTCTAAGCAAGAATGCTTCTATTTCCATATGGATCCATTATTTATACTATAGATTTGGTTCCTCTCAGATTTTCTAGACTGTCAGACCTCTTAGTGCCTTTTCTCTCAGGCTTGGGCTCACAGAGAATGCGTCTGTGCCTGTCATTGCACATTGGGAACTTCCTAGGACCACCATGAGACAAGTCCACAGTCAGAAAACTTGATATAAGTGGCAAAAAATAAAACATATGTTTTATTTATAAAACCAAAAAGCATTTTACAGAATACTAGTTCTTTAGAGTGTTAAACAGTATTAGGGCAGAAATAAAAAGGGTTCCACGGTCAAATAAATTTGGGAAGTGCTAGCTTTAAAAAGTTAAGCTGGCCGGGCACGGTGGCTCACGCCTGTACTCCTAGCACTCTGGGAGGCCGAGGCGGGAGGATCGCTCAAAGTCAGGAGTTCAAAACCAGCCTGAGCAAGAGCAAGACCCCGTCTCTACTATAAATAGAAAGAAATTAATTGGCCAACTAAAAATATATAGAAAAAATTAGTCAGGCATGGTGGTGGAGGCTGAGGCAGAAGGATTGCTTGAGCCCAGGAGTTTGAGGTTGCTGTGAGCTAAGCTGACACCATGGCACTCACTCTATCCTGGGCAACAGAGTGAGACTCTGTCTCAAAAAAAAAAAAAAAAAAAAAGTTAAGCTGTTCCGGCCGGTGGCGGTGGCTGACGCTTGTAATCCTAGCACTCTGGGAGGCGGAGGCGGGTGGATCGCTCAAGGTCAGATGTTTGAAACCAGCCTGAGCAAGAGCGAGACCTCGTCTCTACTAAAAATAGAAAGAAATTCATTGGCCAACTAAAAATATATATAGAAAATATTAGCCAGGCATAGTGGCGCATGCCTGTAGTCCCAGCTACTCGGGAGGCTGAGGCAGAAGGATCACTTGAGCCCAGGAGTTTGAGGTTGCTGTGAGCTAGGCTGATGCCACAGCACTCACTCTAGCCTGGGCAAGAGAGTGAAAATCTGTCTCAAAAAAAAAAAAAAAAAAAAACGTTAAGCTGTTTCTTTATTGTAAGAATTCCCAGAGGTGTCAATATGTGAAAATACACATTGTGATTCCACAGAAGGGGAACATAATATGCAGTATTATCCAGTCTTAATTAATCATAAAACCATTGTTTAAAAAGGCCATGTTTTTCACACAGTATATGTTGTATAAAGGTATACTTCCACTTTTTCATGTAAAATATGAAGAAAGATCCCCAAATCAATTACATATGGAAAAAAATTGACTTTAATGCCATGCTTCATGTTAATTGTCTAGGGTAAGTATATCCACCATATAAAGTAGTTGTGAAAATATGAGTACATATATATAGGGTGTGTGGAGACAGAGGGGGAGAGAGGGAGAGAGGAGGGAAATCCAAATCCATAAGCACACTTTATCTCTTCTTTATGGAAGAGTTGTGGGGGACTGGAGAGAGGGTGCTAGAGGGAGATACACTGACAATGATACCATTGGCCTGAGGGAGAGAGGAATCCTGAAAAAAAAAATGAATTCACACATTTACATATGTGAATATTCATGATGTGCATTACGGATTAGGTCATCCTTACATACTAAAGTTTTTCATTTGAGACAAGCAGCACAATGAGGAGAAACTCATCAAAAAGTAAAGTCAAAATGAAAATTCCCTCCAGGCGTTCAGCACTTTGCACAGGCACCAAAAATAAGTGTGCTAATGGAAATGTACCTTTGTCACGTCCCTAGATGATGCATATTCTTTGGAAAAGAGACTGAATGGCAGCGTGCAGCCATGACTTAGAGGAAACTTTAAAAAGGAAAACTATGAAAGGTAATTAGGAAATTGAGAATTGTTGGGAGGTGGTGAGGAGTGGGATTAGGCTGTCATGGCAGATTAATGTGCCCCAGTATTTCACTTCTGGGACCTGGCCGAAAGCGACAAGATGGGTTTTCATTCCCAAGAAATGAGCATATGAGATTATGCTAGAAATGAATAGAAGAAGTCTCCTAGGAGAATACACTACAAAGCTGCTCGGTACTGATATTTAATCATCAGGAGCAGCTGTAATAGAGAGGAGGATGGGTGGGGAACGCTGTCCCCAGAGAAAGCTGGGAGAGGTGTGAGCAGAGCCATCTCACAGCCCTGTGGTATTGCCGCCCTCTCTACCTATTGATCATTCGTTGCACGCACTCCAATAGTTAAAAATTAAGAACAAAATATGAAAATGCAAAGGCTCACTTATCAGAAAGGCTAAGAGAATAAATCAAATTGTGCTCTAACTAAAGTCACACTTTTTATTGTAGAGGCATTTTGCATTTTATATAGTAATTTGTCCCTTGCTAAATGTCTCCTGTTTTTTTATAGCCTTATATATGAAAAAAAAGGTAGCATATGCTTTGTCACATAATAATTGGTGTATTTAAATCCCATTTTCAAGTCGCTTGAAAGGCTGGAATTAGACTGTGAACACTTTAAGAGAAGGGACTGTTTGCTATACTTCATTTCTCCCACAACGCCTAGCACAGTGTCTTGAACATAGAAAGCACCCAATTATTGGGAAATAAAGAGGGAGGAAAGAATATAGGTTTCTTCTAAGGGATTTTCTAAACAATGGCACACTCACTGAATAAATTTCATTCTAATCAATAAAAAGATAGTTCTTTTACCATGATGTAAAAAAAGTCTGTTTCAGCATTCATTCTCAAAGGAAATTTTCACTGAGGGTGGGTGGTCCTAAGTTTAAAAATGACTCTGTTAGGTAAGTGCAGGGCTGACAGAAATCCCATGAACTAGTAAATGGTGTACAAAGTTAACGGTCTTGAGAAAACACATCACATCATGTTGGAATAGGCAGATTTGATCATGTGACATGAAGATGCAAAAAATAATTGAAATCTAGGATCACTGACTCAAGACCTACCTAATATATGTGAAAGCTGTTCAGTCTTATATAAGCAACCTGAGATTTGGGGACCTCAGTTTCCATCTTTATAAAATTAAGGCATTGGAAAATATGACCACTAAGGTTTAGTTCAGTTTTATAATTTTTGTGGCTTCATGTCTTAAATTGCTGTATGTCAAAATCTAGTTTCCCAGAGCTCACACATCTGGCAAGTCAGCCAAATGAACTGGAAGCTCAAAGGCCCACAATATTAATCGATGTCACAAAGTCATGGAAGAGAGTAACAGTGGTTAAAGAACGGCTTTTGGAATCAGACAACCCACGTCCAGACTCCACTCCACCACATGGATGAATCTGGGCAAGTTTCTTACCTTCCTGAGGCTCAGTTCCTCCCGTAAAGTAGAGTAAAAAACATCTACCCTACAGAGATGGTGGTGAGGGCTTGAGACATAGTAAAAGACAAATTGTGGTTCTTCTCATTGCCTCAGGGACTGTTAATTGCAAAGAAAAGAGATGAAGTATAACCAGCTTCACTAGGAAGAAGGTTGATTAAATGATAGCAGGAACTCCGAGGAAGCCCAATTATCAGAAGCATGGCTTGATTCCTAGAAATAGGAGCAGAGATGAGGAAAGCCAGGGATCAAGTCTGCTTTTTCTCTTGCTCTCGAGTTACAATCTCTCCTTTCTTCTTCCCTCTGAATATCAGCTTCATTCTTCTCTCCTCTCTATAGACTGGCTTTCTTTTTTCTTTCATCCACTTGGAATGTGGCTATCATAGCTTTCCCAAAATGGCAGCCTCAGCTCCCTGCAGCTTGGATCCCTGCAGCTAACTGACTCAATAGCATGGCAATCCAACTCCAAATTCCTGGGAGATGAAATATGATTGGCCAGCTTTGATTGGGTGTGTACTCTTGGTCCAAACAGCTGAGGGGTCAACTAGCAAGAAGAGCTGATTCTTTTAGCGTGATGCACTGGCTCTCTCTCTGGGCAGGGGCCACTGGTCCCTGCATACAGGTATTGTGCACTTCACTCTTAAAGGAACCCACAAGGTGCTCACTCTTTTTTTATGGACACAATTCTGACACATTTATCTCTTCTTTATGGAAGAGTTGTGGGGGGCTGGAGAGAGGGTGCTAGAGGGAGATATACTGACAATGATACCATTGGCCTGAAAGAGAGAGGAATCCTGAAAACAAAACAATGAAATGCAGACAGAAGAACTCAAAATAAGGAAATGTCAGACATGGAATGAAAGCATATGCAGCATACACTTCAGTGGTACAGCATCAAACCTGTGTGTGTAAAAACTACATTTTATAATAATCTACAACAGGTTGCACCTGTTAAAGAAATCAGGAGACCTTAGGGAAAAGCCATATTATACTCAAATAGTTAAAATCTCATCCATTCATGCAGTCACTGATTCATTCCTTCATTCAGCGAACATTTATTGGTTATTAAGCTCCTGGCACTGTTTGCCCACTGTTGCAGGCACCCAAAGAAGGGAGACAGCCCTGCGAGTCAGCAGTGAAGGCAGAGTGTGAAGCACACTGTGGAAGGGCATGGCCAGGGCATCTTGTGGGCATAGAAAATTGACCAGGGGAGCGTGTATCAGGGATAGAGCCCTGGGGAGTGGGGGGAATGCTGTCAGAGGAGTCTGGGGAAGGAAGGAGACGAAAGGCGTTCCTGCAGGGGAGGCAGCGTCCTGGGCAGCAGGGACACGTGAACCAGCCGGACCCCACCCGGTGCATTCTGTGGTCCCTTGCTCCTGGAATGCAGATGCATGGAGGAGGTGGGGTGGGGTGAGTGGGTGCCGCACCAGAGAAATGGGCAGAAGCCTGAATTTAAAGGGCCTTAAGGGGCTAATCTAAGGAATTTGAACATTATTCTAAAAGTTGCAGGAGGTGTGGGTGGCTTTTAAGCAGGGGAATGGGTGGTCAGCTTTGTGAATTAGCAAGACTATTCTGGGGCGCCAAGCCTACCGGAGGAGGAGAGCTGGGCTGTTGGCGGTGGCAATCCGGGAGAGATGCCAGTGAGCAGGGAGCGCCTGTGAGAATGGGGAGAAGGGCAGATTTCCGGTGGTGCCATGCACTGGGTTAGAGGACAAGAGAGAGAGGGATGTGCCTGAAGGGAAAGATTGAGATTGAGGGGACTGCGGGACTTCAAATAGGAGGGGGCTTAAGTGCCTGGAGATAAACTGACAATCTGGCTCAGAGAAACGGCGGGGTTGGCCGGGCGGGGATCAGCAGCAGATGGGTGGAGGCCCGGCATGGAGGATCACAAAGAGCAGGAGAGGACGGGGAGAGGACATTACCAGGGCATGCGGGGCAGGGAAGAGAAGCCTGAAGCAAACTGAGAGAAAAGCTTTCTTCTCAGGTAGAGGAAAGTCTTTGTCTTTGAAACAAAGGAAGAAAGAGTTCCAGGAAGGAGGGAGTGAAAAAATACGTCTCTTGGCAAGAAGGATCAAGAAGGGACACAAAACGGTCCTACAGCTTTGGGAAAGGGGTTCGATGGTGACATTATTGAGGGCAGCGTCTCTGGGGAGGTGGAACTGGAAGCTGTGTGGGAGGGCAGGGCTGGGGCAGTGAGGACAATGAACCCCACAGCTTTCCAGGAGCTTGACTGGGAGGGAAAGAAGAGAAATAGGACCAAAGCTACAGAGAGAAGTGGGGATTGGGGCAGGTTTTGTTTTATTTATTTTTCATGATGAGGGAGAAGTGCTTATATGAATAGGACGCAGAGAGCCAGCAGGAAGAGGGCAGCAGATAGGAAGATTGATGGCATGAGGTCCCGGAGGAGAAGCAAGGAGTGGCCCCACCGAGGTGGAAGAACAGCCTCAGACAAGGGAAAGACAGTCCTTTCACTGAGATAGGAGGGAAGGAGGGAAGGAGGGAATGATGGGGACGAAGAGATAAGTTGGTAGGTGGCAGGGGAGGAAATTGAGAGACTCCTCGATTGATGGCCTCAATTTTCTCGGTGAAGTAGGAGGCAAGGTGATCTGCTGAGTGGCGCGGGGGAGGTAGCGGAGCAGGAGGTGGTTTTGGAGGAGAGAAGTTTGGTATGTGAAACTGCTAAGAGCAACGGGGGGTGGAGCTGGCTAAGGACACAGAAGGACTGGTGGGGAGTACTGGGCGCCCTGCTGAGTTGGGAGAATATATTAATATAGTGGGCATGTCTCAAACTCTCATGGCTGTGACATTTTCTCCCAAAGCCTTTACAAGTCTAGGCAGAGTAGCAAGAAACTGAATTGTTAGACTGTACCAGGACTGAGCATTGGCTGAGTGGATGTCACAGAAACTTAAAAGGGTCAAGAAATTATGGGATATTGAGAAGAGAGGGTTGGGGTGATGGGCTGTAGGACACAGGATAGAAGGGAAGGATGCAAAATCAAAATTCATCTGCTAGATCAGGAGTAAATGCAAGGGCCCAGGACTCCAAGGCCTCAGAGTGGGTCTGTGGGGAACAAAAAGAGTGGCGAGCCGAAAGGAACCTGTTGCCACAGAGGAGGCTGTTGAAGCTTCAGATAATAAAGGTCAACTTGTTCTGTGGGCTTTGCAATCAGTCATCAGAAAGTACCTTTTTGTCAAAGCCTCCCCTAACCTCTTCAGCCCCAAACTTTTCTCTCCAGCCTCCAAACTCTTGTATCATTTTATTTGTAGACAGATAGTGAAAAGAACATTAAAATGGGACCCTCAATACAAGTGTCAGGATACCTGGATTTTGATCTTATTTTCAGCACCTGTAAGTTCTTTGGCCTTGGCCACACAGTGAGCCACCACGCAACAGCTACCTTGACCGGTCCAGCTTGCTTAGGGACAGGTTATTCTATCCATGCCCATTATGTGCATGGCAACTAGTTGCCTACACATCGCTGCATTTATGTGATTCTTTTGTTTGTTTTCCACTTTCTATAGGAGCAGGGACGAGCAAAGACTATACTCCTCGTATGTGGCTTTTCTTCACTGTAGTTTATACAATACCCACCATCAAAAGAATCCTGGAACAGATTCTGTTGGAGAAGGAAAAAGATATTTTGCTTCACAAAATTTCATAAGATCGTTTGTATTTTAAGAGTCTCAGACCAGATTTTGAGAGTAGCAGGTCCAAGAAGCTTATCATGCCATAAAAGCAAATGTTCTGGAAGGAAAAATGTAGGCCCTTTAAGATCTGAGCTTTGTTATCTGAGTGAGGTCAGCAGAGACAAACCAAATCAACAAGCATGACATGAAGGGCAAATTTGCAATTAAAAGAAGAATAGGGAATTATAAAGATGGATGGGCCCCATGACATGCACGCCCAAGCCTGCGTGGCCTTGGCCCCGGATGCCAGAAATTAATGCTTTACTCTTTAGCATTCGTCACCTTTGGCTCTGCTCAGAAAGGCAAATGCATTAAAATAACAACAATTAGAACACTTACTTAGCTTGGAAGGCATTGTTGGTTCCCCTGTGGTCGAGGTCATGACACAGGCATCCCACAATCACCGCTAAAATTTCCACCTCAGTCAGAATCTCTTGAAACCCAGCAGTCTGGGAAGAGGGGGAAAATGGCAACAGTCACTGCTGGGGGCACGGAGGATGGATAAGGTTAGTGTGCTGAGCAACGATCAGCCCTGTTTTCATATCCACATCATTTAAGGAGATGATTAACTGCCACCCCCTCAGACGACAGTGAGTTGGGTGGTCAGTTGCCTAAGGTCCCCGCAGTGATGAATTAGCTCGCTGTCACAGCAGCCCACGCTGCCACGCTGGGACAAAGTTCAGACTATTTTGTTCCCTTTTTAGAGGAGGCTGTACTATCCAGATACAGTGACAGTTTGGCAAAGGCCCACAGCAAGATGCGCTTTGTTATTCCACATTTTAATGATGAGTGTGGGGTTTGGTGGTCGGGGCTGTGAATTTCCAACTGAGCACGACATCCACTGGATGCCACTCAGATGAGAGCAGCTGAAAGGGAAAAAACAACATTTTTTTTTTAAACACTAAAAGGAGCAACTCCATTGTACTGATTGCTACACGATGACATGCTAGAAGTTTATCTTGTAAATACCTTAATTCATGTTAGGTTAGTGGACAGATCAAATTCACACAGATAAGGAGGCAGTACATGTCTTGGGAACTAGAATTTGGTGGAGGATTAGGCAACCCAGACTGAGGATCAAGTGGAGGAACCATGACTTGGAATTCTTTTTTTCTTACCCTCTGTTAGCTTGCTTGTGAAATGCAGAGCTGTGATGCGATTTCTTTTGGAAGCAGTTTGATACAATTCTGTAACCAAGAGCAGCACTGCTTCTTTGGTTCCTGCTGGCACTTTCATTAGTTTAGAAGAGGAAGTGTACCTCTGGGACAGCAGGTCTGTGCATTTTCTTGATCCAACGCCTTTGTATCTACCCCCCTTTTACTTTGTAAGTCTCCTATTTCATTACTTATTAAAATTTTTATCAGAAGGTAGGAGGAGGGAGAGAGTCAAATTGCCTCACTTTTCATGTGTGTTCCCCCCCCGAATCTAGATCACCCTCTACTACCTGTAAGGCACGTCTCTTAGAGCAGTGAAAACTTTGTTTTTTAATTAGTTGCATTTTTTTTCAGATATAATTGAATAATAGGTTCTCATGTTGACAGTTTTATTTTAAAAAATTGACTTGGGTTCACTGCTGCATCACAAACACATAGAACTTCATTTGCACAGCAAATGGAAATGTGAATAAATTGGAAGTACGAAACAGTCCATGTCAAAGCTTGTGTGTGCCCTTCATTTTAAAATTGGCAATTGGCTGTTGGCTTTTCTAAGTTAATTTTATTTTACTTAAAGTAGTACCTGCAATAGTTAAAAACATTCAAATTATACTAATAAATTTAGAAGCAAAAAACCAGTAGTCCCTCGTCCTTCCCCTTTCCTGATTCCCAAAGGCAACCACTTTCTATTTTCTTTTTTACCTAAATTGGTAGGTTTTCTCCCACAATTCTATGCAGCATGCACATATGAGCACTTGGTTACTCACTGAGTACTCATATCATCCTTCCTATGTACCAATACATTGTCCTAAGAGCTTTACAACTGTTGAGTTGAGTTCTCATAGCAGTCCTGTTAAGTAGGAACTGTTATTATCCCCAGTTATAGATGAGAAAACTGAGAGGCTGAGTCACATGCCGAAGGGCTCACAGCTAGTACGAGGCAGAGAAGGGCAAGCTCCCGGCATACTTTGTCCAGAATCTGCCCTCAACACCGATGATGTCGAGCGGCAGGTGAGAGTTTACATTCACCTGCACTGTCCGCTCACACTCCCCGTGTGATCCATGGACAGAGCTTTCCTGATACCACCCTCTAAATACTATTCACTGCTGAGCCAACTAGTATACAGTGATTGTTTCCTTTCTTATGTATAGTTTTTCATTTCTTGGAGTTAGGATTTCTTTGAAACATGTAAGTCATCTCACACTGTAAACAGCTCTGTAAAACGTCTCTCAAAACAATGTTGAAGAGGGTGCAAACTTCACAGCTTGTTTTTAGATCCTTGTGTCCTGGGGACCCCTCCTGTAGCTTGATTCTGCTTGTTGGTCCGGATTCTCTGTCTGTGCCGGTTGTACCTCCCTCCTGTTCCTCCCTCACCATCATTGGGGGTTCCTCTTTCCCCTCCCGGGGTTGATCTCTTATCTTCTGTGTGCCAGACCTTGGTGTTCATTTTTTAAAACTGGGGGAGTTCATTGTTTTTGAGGCTTCACATGACTGAAAAAAATCTTTCTTTTTTTGCGGGGAGTTGAATGGTATGGAAAAAAATTAATTTAGTCTCATACCCAATTGTTAACTTGCCTAACAATTCTAGTTTGAAACATTTTCACTCAGAATTTTGAAGGACTGTTCTATTGTTTTCTAGCTTCTGAAGTTGCTTTTGAGAAGAATGTATCATTTTTAGTCCTAATATTTAGAATGTTACTTAATGTTCTTTCTTTTAGAATCTCCTCTGTATCCCTGGTGTTCAGCAATTTCACAAAGATATGCTTTGGTTTGGAATTATTTTTTTTTCATTCCATTTGCATGGTAAGCCTAATCTGGAGGTTCAACTTCTTCAGTACAATGTTATTTTAATTGTTTTTTTTTTTTTTATAATTTTCTATTCAGTATTTTTTCTGTCCTATTTGAATGGAATTCCAATTGGTTGGATACTATACTTCTTGTGTTGATTTTCTTATCTCTTCTTTCTCATTTCCCATATAGACTTTTCCTCTTACTTTCTGAGAATAAGAAATATTTTGTTTTATAATCATTTCCTTGTTTGCTACTCCTTTTCTAATAGCATGCTATTCTTCTGCCATGGGTGCATTATCTTTTTGTATCTTTCTGAAGATGCTAATTATAATTCTTCTGAAATTTTCTTCTGTTCCTTGAATCGCCTGTTTCCTCTGAACTTCTTTTTTCTGTGTTTGGTGGTTTCCCTCAAGTGTCTGATAATCTTTGGTAGGCTATTCATATTTGAGAGTGAAGCATCACAAAGCTCACCATGCACCAGTGCATGTGGGTGGTGCCTGCAGATTGCAGGGCTTTATGCCAGGCAGTTGGGTGGCCAGCTGGTCTTCTGCTGGGGATCCCCAAATGTAAGGATCTAAACTCATTTTCCCTGGACTTTCCAATCTTTGCATGGGAATGGTGTAAACACCAGTGTTGCCATCCTGGGAAAAGAGAACTGTAGCTTCCCAACTGTGAGAAGGTAGGTTTTCACTTAATCTTTCTATTTTCAGAGTGCACCCCACCCTAACTTTACTTTTCCTAGTTTCCCCAAGTCTGTGGTTCAGTTTCTCCAGCAGGCATCTCTGATTACTGCAGAAGTGGGCTAAGAGTAACCCTCTGACTACATGGAGAGGGCATGGAGACTTGGGCACCCAGTTTTCATCACTCCCTCATTCCACCTCATCCCCTATTGGTGGTATCTGAGGCCTCTGGTTCCTGAGCCTTGATAAGTTCTGGGGATGGGGGGAAGGGCATTGTTTCCCATGTGTACCCCTCCTCCACCCCTCACCCTGACAGCATTTGGGTTGGACCTTGCTCTTCTCTACTAAGTTAAGAACCATCCTCCCACCCTTTTCTGCCTTCCTATGTTATGGGTCCATGAAAGGTGGAATTGCACACATTTCTTGTCCTCCTTGCTATTTTGGGGTGATTTTTGAAAGAAGAAGAGGGTGTAAATGTCTTTTTCTGTCATCTCTATCATTTTAGAAGTGTAAGTCAGCCTAGTTGAGACTTGATTTGCTAATACTAAGTAAATCTTTAAAGTCTATCAAGTATGAAATAATTATGTGTGATACCGTGGAAATAAGTGTTGTAAACAATGGCACTGAGCTGAAATTTAGAGAGATTTTGCCCATGAAAATGCTATTGACTAGAACTGGCTGACGAATCAGAACAGCGAGAAGAGGGATAATGTTAAAAGAAGGTAATTTGATGAGAAATTTAATTATTAATAGAAGTTAAAACCAAATATCGTCTAATAGATTCAAGATCAAAATCCCAAACCCTTTGTAAGCCCTCAGTTATCACCCATTATATAATCAGATGGAACAGATTTTGCTTATCTTTTTCACATGGTCACCTTTCTCCCACCCCTAGAAATTCAGCATCTGGCTCTTAAACTATTTGCATTATGGATGGTTTTGAGAATTTGATGGAAGCTATGGACTCTCTTCCTCAAATTTTTTTTATAATCGTGTGATATTTAAAGGCCATGGAGCCCAACTCTGGAGCTTCAGAGCAAAGAACCCCTGAAGCACAGCAGACATGCATAGTCGCACAAAACATATTTACCTCCCTCGACTGTGAGACCTGCGTTACTGAAGCAGCACCTATCTCTTGACTGTGATTTAAAGCTGCCTGGTAAATGGTTTCTGAAAGTCATCAGGCCTGAAAAATGTCCGCCTGCCACTAAGTGTCCTTTTGCCCCTCCCCCACCCTCATCCATCTTCTTTCCAGTCTGAGCCATTCAGACCGACGCTTACCCATGGCGCGCAAGAGTCAACCACCTGCTGAAGACAATATACTTTCAAGAGCAAACAGAGAAGCCGCAGGAAGTATATTTTAATGCATTTCTCCCATTTTGACTCTAGTTTGTTCTTTTATTTTCAAATAAAATTATGTCTTTTCTGCTCCTGACCCAATAGTCACGGGTTTTATTGACCCTTATGTTAATATATCTTGTCACCTGTATTCCCTCATGGTTTATATCAGAACTGTAAGCAGTGGATGCAATATATCTAAGCGAAGAGACAGCCAAGGCACGTAGGCCTATTTCACACCTCACTCTCTCCAGAGAAGCCGAGTGACGGCCTGGAGCAGGCCTGCGTGATAGTCCTTCACTGAGCTGTGTGCTGGGGGGAGCCCCCCACAGCTACGGCAGCACGTAGAACTAGGACTCCAAAGGACCCAAACCAGTAACATTGATTCTCAGGGTCCCCTTGACTGCCCAGTAATATCTGTCATTCGTAAAATTTAAACCAGCCAGAATGTGCTCTCATTTTAAAGCTGATCCTGTATAATATTTCTAATGAGTGGAGGAATATCATGGCCAGAGAAAAATGACTTGTTCGTGGCTCTGCTGAATCCAAAAAGGTGTAAAAACAATAGCTGTAACATCGACACTAGATGGTGCTATAGAGCATTCATTCATTTAACAAATGTTATTAAGTGCCTATTACACATCAAGCAATTGGTATATTTGAGAAGAGGCTTGGGATACTATCAACAATAGTTAACTTTCATAGTGCTTAGTATATGCCTGACATTTTTCTAAATACTTCAAATTCATTAGCTCATTTAATCCTTGAAAGAACCCTCTGAGGTAGACACTATCGTTATGGTCCCATTTTATAGATGAGGATATTAAGGCACCAGATTACAAGGTGATAAAGTGGCAGAGGTGGGATTAGAGCCCAGGTAACCTGGTTCCTGAGTCGGTGTTCTTACTCACTGTGCTCTACAGCCTCTACGGTGAGGTGTGGGTGTAGTTGTGCAGCTTTTAGATACTCTTATGATGATACAGTGCTAGACAGTAAGGCTTTAAAGAATCACTTGATGTGTGCTTTATTTCCTTTGTGTTCAAAATATCCATAAAGAACATTTACTCATTAGAATGTATGCATGTTATGAGAGCTATTTGTGTGTATTTGTAAATTCTTTTTTGTTTTAAGAATAAACATATACTTCATCAAACTGTCCTACTTTGAAATAAAATAGTGATATTCTGAAATGTGTCCATTCATTTATTCATTGAACAAATATTTATTAAGTGTTTACTCCTTTCCAGGCACTAGGAGCAGAGCAGTGAAGAAGATGGCATGATCCTGGTCCTCGCAGCACATAGTATCTGGCCACACCTGGAGCCAGCCAGCACAGTGCCTTTTCTCATGAGAAACCAGCACAACATTGGCTGGGCTTTGTGGAAGACAGTAATGGTAGAAATGGCCAGCCACTCCTGCTAAGTTTCCGGAGAAGGTGCGTCACTGACTGCATGCCTCTGTCATGTATGCAGCCCTGGCACAGGAATCTGAGAAAGCAATGCCACAAACTCTGCCCTCACCTTTCTTTTTGAACCAGACTATCAGAGTTATGAATGGTGACAGATCTCCTGATGAGTTCATGCTGTTGATTCTCCGATCTGGCAGATGGAAATAAGAGGGAGGGAATCCCGTGATGTCCTGGAAATTTCCAATGGTGGCGGACATCCCAGACTGAAGGTGCTTGGCTCCAAATGCTCCTCCGTAGATGCTGACATCCAGGCACTGCAGCAGAGCCCTGCATGGATTGGCTAAGGTTGAGGGACAGCATGGTCAGTTTTTGAACAGTCTTTCTTTCTCCTCTTCGTCTTTCTCTCTCTTCTGGACAAGAAGAGCAAAAAGTACTGCTCAGACCATTCCAAGGGTTTTGAAAGACATGGTTTTTTGAAGGAAGTGCCTCCTCTAGAAGAATCTGCACACCATATCCCTAATCTGTGCCATCTTATGTTAACTGATCTATAGATGGCTTGAATTTGGAGGCCCTTTGAGCGTGGTTGGGGCTGAAAGGCAGCATTCACAGAAGAAGAATTTAATTTCTGGAATTTTAAAATTTCTGATACATAGAGTGTTGCAGGGTCACTCTCTGGGGCCTTTGGTACATCATTAAAATCAAAGTTATTTCAGTCAAAAGTGCTCCTTGAGGGTTTCATTGTAAATGCCACATACAAGGTGCTCATGTCTTCTAAGAAACAATGACCCCAGTTGCAATGTTGGTGGCAGGTCCAGCTCTGGTAGGCCAGCCTTAACACGAGGAGTCAGTTTGTGAAACTTACATCTCCTAATAGGGACTGATGATTCTACAAGAAGGGTGCCTTCAATCACTTCCCAATTCAGCACATATCCTAGTCGTAGGTGGATCAGGGTTTTCAGAGAATGTTTGGGCTCCATGTGCATTTGCAGCAAGCCCAGCATGGTTCTTTTTCAGACCCTATTTTGTTTGCTTCAAGATGGAATGGCAACCTCTCAACATAAAAATCCTAGGGGCAGGCTGATGGGTATCAAACTATTTGATATGCTCTTAGGCAATGAATGATATTGGGCAGAGGACTTTCTCAAGGTTTGGGGTGGTAGCAGATTTCAATTGCCTACCAGGAGTGCTTATGAGTTCATTTATACTACTTGATGTTACTTGATGTCCTTCTTCTCTTAAGAAAGGATCTTACCTTTGCCAAACAGAGATAGTGTGTAATAGAAACACAGTGGAAGAACAGGTATTCAACCTCAATTCTGTATTGAGGGGAAAAAAAACCCCTATTGAACAAGCTATAGCATCCAGATTTAGTGGTCATACTCGCTTGGTGTTTACAATACCCTTTGTCTGCCAATATTTGAGTCTGCTGAGTTGAAAAGCAGGCACCTCAGCCCCATTTTGAGGTCCAGAGACCAGAATCTTTTTAGCTGATAGGGACTCACCATCCAGTACTGACATGTGTACATGTCCCCTTTACCTGAGCATGCAATACCACAAACCAATTGTAGTTGATCTCATTATCCATGAGAGTGGGATAGTTTTGATTGAACTTGCTTCTCTTTCTTTTCAAGATGAATGTAAGCCAAATATTGATTTGGCATTAATTAAATATTGATTTAGGTCTAAATGATCCTTTCCTTACCAAGCTCAGAGTTGGAAAGACCTTGCAGTCTGTACTTTAATGACTTTCTTTCACAACCAGAAGCTTCTGAAGGTACTTACTATCAAATCATAAAACCTAAGTCATGTTTTGGGCATGTGTTGGCTCTTAACCTCAAATAATGCTGCAAATGCTTGTCCATGTAAGTCTCAGAAAGGCAAGGCAGCAAAACTTAATCACACGTCTGGTATAATTATATGTGTTGAGTAGATGTTTGATGCATGGGTTAAAAATTCTGTATTAATTTTATACAATATTATTATATTTTATTATATTTTAACCACTTCCAAGGCTTAATTTTTAACCTACTTATTACCATAATTTAAAAGATATTTACTTTGGAAGGTTAAAAACGTAAGAAAAAATAGAATACTATAATGAACCCAACGGAGTCCCTGCCTAACAGGAATCCATGTTTTGCCTATCCTGTTTCATCTGTCTCTTCACATGCAGTGTTCTGTCTGTTTGCTTGTTTTATTTGCTAGCGTGTTTTAAAGCAAACCTCTGGCATTTGTGGATACTCTTTATTTCATTCTCAAGAAGTCATGATGTGGTCAAATAAAAATTGATCAGTATATTTCTGCTCTTGGATTTTCATTAAATGTACAAAAAGATACACAAACGGCATAGGAAAATTTCATACTAAATACCTTAACAAGACTTGAGAAGATTTGGTTTCTGCTTCAATTTACATAATAAATAAACATAGGTGAAAGTATGTAGCACATATACTACGTTTTAAAAAGACACAAAAGAAAAAGAGTACCAGATTCTTAAGGATTTAGCTTTCAATGCTAAGAATAGGTGTGCTTTATGATTTTTTTGAGGACAAAGACATCGTGTTTTGTCCATGCTTAGAAATATGATTTATATTTTATTTGTGATAAATTACTAGTGAGCTGCATATAACATATGGTTTGTGAGCACAGAAAATGAAGCAGATCACTTGGTGCACATTAATTGTGCAAAAAGACAGATCTCTCAAAATGCCACAGAGGCCAGGTCGATGAATTTCAAGAATATGAAGCTTCTTCAAAGCTTACCCCAATTTTTATTAGCCATCACTGAGCCAAAATTAAACATGCAACCCATGAAAAATTAAAACTTTTCAAAGCTCCCAACTTAACACCCTTAGGTGCCAGGTTTCAGTCCTAAGAAAGTGCCCCTATGAAGTCATACACCGTGGAAAATGGAGGCTGTGATAAACGACTGTGGCTCTGCTGCTGGGTCTCCCTGACCTGGAGGATTTGGCTGGCATCATAAAACACAAAGCGACAGATTAAGCAGTTTACCAACACCATAAAAATCTCAAGAATAAATTCACTTTAATCAAAAATCCTATATTGTAACTAGGCAGCCCCAGCCTGGAAACCACATACATTTCCTTACAAGCCTGTGTCCACGAGCAAGAGCTTATACTTTACCTGTAACGCCCGACATGATTATGTTCATACACTTTTACAATTTACATGTCCTAAGAAAAATACCCAGCTCTGGCTGATGGTGTGGGAGAATTTATTTTCACTAGAAAGGGAATGACCCATAACTCATGAATGGCAGCGCTTAAAGTGAGTTATGGAGGTTACTCTCCTGTGAGAGGAAATGGATTGGATTATCCTTCTGCCCAATTGTATGTTTGGTTATTAGCACACCAGGTTCTTAATTATGTGCGGCTTTGCCTTTTTCCTTTTATAAAATAAATGTGGATAAAGGGAATGTCAGCGAGAAGCATGGAGTGCCTAATTGGGGCTCTGAGATGTAGGCAGAGAGAATAAAAATAGAAACCTTCTTAAATGGTTAAAAGACAGAGGTCTTAAATGTAATTCAAATTGATTAGCTCCCTAGTTAATTTACACTGTTCAGTGCTCATATTCTGCAAAAGCATCAAAAATCATTCCTTTCCTAAATTAAAGATTTGGCGTTTTGTAAGTTACATCTGTATGAAGATTAAAGAATTGGTTTTCATAACATGCACATTTTATTGTATTATTAGGATAATGCTGCCATTTATTTTAAAGTATTAAATAAATGTAACTAGTTACTACTTTTATTGATAAGGAAATGTAATGTAAAAATGATGTTTGATGATTATAAATATGATTATTGTTTGTTACCTTATTATAGTCAGTTATAGAACAAAAACATCTAGATCTCTCTCTTTGAAACTTCCAAGTTACGGTCTACAGAGGAATTTGATTTCTGTCGAGATTAGGATTCTGGTTATTGAGTAAAAATATTTTACTTAAAAATTCAATTGGTTTTGCCCTTGTGGGAGAGGGTGGGGGAGAGTTTCAATTGTGCTTCTAAGATCTCCTTCCAGAAGAAATTTTCTACCTCAAAAATCAAGGACATTCCTGGAAACTGCAGCCGGCAGACTGCACATTATCCTCAAGCTGGTGAATAGGATGGATTTTCTCCCTAAACATCCCTTCTGCTCTCTAGTTTGAATTATCAATAAAACGGCTTGCCTTATCTGTGAAAATAACCTTGTTGACAACACAAATATGGATTTAAACACACTACCTGCACATTAAGATTTAAGAAGCCCCCGGTAAATGTCAGGGGGTGTCAATGTGTTTGCTGCGATACTTGGTTATTATTAGTGTTTAACTGCAATTCCCCACCAGCGCCATGCTGCCGGCACCACCATAAATTTTAATGTGATCATGTGCTCTTCTCTTTTCATATCCAGTGAATTCTGCAAGATCATAATATTCCATATGAACCCTAGCTGAACCTTACTGTGATATGAAGAAAGAACAAGATTTTGAGCAGTGATAGTTGTTCATCATTTTATAGTTTTTTTTTTAAACTGGACACTGAGCAACACGGTTCCTTGAATAATATTACCCTAAACCAAATTCACTCATTCAATTAATCTTTATTGAGCCCCTACAGGATGCAGGGCATGGCCCAAAGTGCTAATGAGTACATTTATGGGATAGTAAAGAATACTGACTCTTAAGGAAACCTTTCTTTTCCCCCCTTGGAAAATCTGTCAGAGCTCATACATCATTTATAAAACCAAAAAATGTATCTGCAACCTTGGCACCACCACATGCCTTTTATTTTACAGAATACAAACAAAAGCACAGTCACTTCCAATATCTGGTCTATATCGTGAATAGAAATACGTCCATCATCTTCCATTACGCATGTGCTTGATGGAATCTTTATTCTACAAACTTCTATCAATAAAGATAATTTGTATAATCACCATTGATCTGCAGGTTTTTATTGCTCATTTTAGCCACAAATGGTAACTGGCACCACAAACTGTATTTATGAACGGAATTCAACGTGTTTCGTAATTTTAGCTATCTAAATATCTCTTTAAAAGCAAAGGATAACATTGAAGCTTTCATTTTATAAATTTGAAATTTCAGGCTGGAGACATGAAACAAATTGATAAGTCATCAACAGAGCTCCCAGTGAACTTAAATGTCCACCATTTTATATCAAATTGCTTGTCCTACAAAGTAGTTTTATGTTTTTTTAATTCTGTTGTTACCTTAGACGTGAGCCTGAATACTTCTGCACAACACAATGCTGAGTCAATGAGTTTATTTTCCGTGTATGAAATGGTTTTAGGGTTAAAGGTTAGGAAGCTGGGGCATATATTTATAATTTGCTTGTCCTGTTGTACATGGTGCCAAAATTTGCTGAGCAGTGACACACAGCTATGCATCTGCCCATTCCCGGAGACAACGGGCTTAGGAAAATACACAATCGCAGATTTAAGGTCACACAGAGAACACTGTATTATTCATGTCCACAGCACGGTGTGCAAGGAGACAGTAATAAAACAGGCCTGTCCTGACAGGAGAGGTTCTTTTCAGCAAGACTGGCTTAAAATAGACATACTGTCTATTTCAAGAAAAGCATTTATTTTGTGGTGGGTTGTGTGCTTCGGTATCTCCTGGGCTGGAAGAAAAGAAGCACTTTCAAGAAAGGTTGGTTAAGTTTTTTTTTTCCCTCGTTTCTGGCAACTGGCTGGGAAACTTTGCCTTGGAGCGCCATCTAGAGGAAAATTTGGCACACACGCTCCATGCCGCCTTAGCTTTGTGACCCAGGCTGAAGCCAGTGGTTGGTGGACGATGAATTTCTTTTTTTCCAGATCAATAGAAAATTTTGGCTCTAATTCAATACATGGAAATGAATATGAGATCACTTGAATAGAACTAGAATCACTGATGAGCTCAAAACAGTAAAAGACACTAAAAGTCTTTAGGAGTGTCCATTCATGGAAATAAGTAGGGTATCATTTTGCCATAGGCGGAGCTCATATTTCAGAGATTAGAATTGAAGAGTCAATTAAATTCATTTTTATTTATAATTATCAAGTAATATTTGTAATTCTATAATTATTTTCTCAATTAAAAATTATAATAAACCAGATTGACCAGAGTCAAGTTGGAGAAGATGCTTGTGTTAGGGACAAACAAAACTTGACATTTTTAATCTATTGTAACCCTTACTCAAGTTCAACAAAATTTTATGAGCAGAAGATAATGTCTTTTCTAGACGTGGCTACTCAATTCAATGTGAGGGAGAAAAAATACATACACTAACAGATTTTTTCCGAAGTCATGTTTTTATTTTGCAATCCCCTCTACCCTCTACTTAGAGAACTTTAGCAATGAAATATCCTCTTTTTGTGTTAATAGGAATGCAAAAAAAAAAAAAACACCCCAAAACTTTCTCCAACAGCAATACTCCTCAAGATTGCTGAGCATACTTACAAAAACAAACACAACTTGGAAATATTCTGATGGTATGAATGTCCCCATTCTGGTGACATAAAGAGTCCTACTTTCTTCAGTTTCTTGAAAAGGATCAAGATTGCCATGTCATGGAAATATTCACTGATGAAAGCTGAGTGTATATTTCCTTTTACTCCTAAGTGTCCACCCTGATTCTGCTGCTTTTGCCAGATTCCCCCATCCCAACTATTTTAAGGCTCATCATAAAAATATGCCTCTGTGGGTTTGACATCTCTAACTCACAATGGCATGGCCGCTCCTTTCTCCTTTATCAAACAAGGCTCCTGCTTACTTATTTTGGCAATTCACCATAGATCCACAGGTTCTCCAAAACAATCAGTTAATAATTTTGTTTATCGAATGTCCTCAGTGAGCCAGACACATGAACTCTGCACACAGAAAATTATTACTGATATATGATATGGAAAAGCAGAAACAAAGTGTTTTTTTCCTCCACTCAGTGTTGGCCCTTGAGCAACTAAGCCTTATGGTTATAGCACCTTCCCTCCCCACTTTCTCACTTGACTAGCTCCCTGCTCTGATGGTGGATGCAACAGAAAGATGGGGCCAGTCCAGCTTTTTTCAGGCCAGTCTGCCTGTTCCTTAAACAGTGGGGGACCCAAAACCCAGGTCCCTGAGTACAGAAGACATTTTGGTTCCATCCTCTTATGCCATATGCACATTTGCGCTCAAGCCAATCCAATGTACATTTGTTGAAAACCTACTAAATGCGTGATAGAGTGAAAGGTGCTGGTGGGGCCCTCAAAAAACAGTCATTGAGTGGGTAAGTGAATGCTGTTGAAAGAATAAAAAATGATCTCTTCCCTCAAGCAGCTTATTCTATAGGAGAATGAGAGATTTTTAACTTAAAGTACACAGTAGAAAGAAAGATATGTTGTACTAGATACAGTGCAGAGAAAGAAGTAATTATTGATGCTTTGGGAGGAAGGAGAATACTTTGTAGAAAAACTGGCATTAGATCAATGCCTTAAAGGATGAGTAATATTTTAATAGGCAGAGAATGAAGCAGAGATTTTCATAGGGAAGAAGCAGAAGTCTTTGTTCATTTGGACTAAAGGAAAATGCATTTCATTTGAAGTTCCCCAATTTTGTGATTAAATTTTAATCTGGGTGCAAGAGTACAAGGTATTTGTATTTATGTTGTGAGAATCCAAAACTCACATTCTCTTTTATTGCATGGTAAATATGTTTATACACATCACACATATATACACATACAAATGTGTGTATATATAACTATGAGGCAAAAGAAACCAACAAGCTTATCCCAGAAAACATTTTACTTGATGCTAGCTTAACAATGTAGTGGAAATAAGGCCAAAACAAGCCTTACTTCTTGCCAGCAAATGGGGATAAATAGAGGGTTTTGTTTCAGTTTCAATCTTGCCCACAAACATTTGCTTTCAGATTAAATCCCAGGGTTTACCTCTGGCCAGCTGCCCTAGATGTCTCCATGAAGCAGACTGGCCACCAGCACTGGGTTACAGCCCCTGGTGCAGAGATTTTATGCCTAGGGAGCCCCTAAACTCAGAGCATTCACTCCTGCCCCTTCCTACCCCCTTGGCCTCCCTAGGAATTCTCTCAAATACGCATTCTCTCAGGATTTCCACGTTCCTGTAGTTACGGTCACACCTCCCCCTTTCTGCTTTCTACCAGCCCAGATAGTCACATCCAGTTGATTTCCTTGTTCTGTTACTCAGCTCCATTTCCTCTGCAAAAAGATTCCTTTGAAAATCCGAGCATTTCTTTTGTAAAGGAACCAGCTTACCAAGCTAAAACATGGGAAAGAGGCTCATGTCATCATTCCAAGGCTACACCTGCTTCAAGGTGTCAATGATTTTACAGCTTTAAAGCTCAGAAATTGTTGTCACATGTATACTCCCATAACCTGGGCAGGTGAGTTCTCACATAAAATAACCACCTGGCGATTTTTCAGAAAGATGGACACGTAAAGGAGAAGGCCTGTGGGCTCACACAAAGGAAATGTGGCCCTCCACCATCACTGACACACTTACAGTTAACATAGCGAACATCAGCTGGCATACATTGAAGGCGTGTCTCCAGTTGTGGTACAGAACCATTCGATAGTTTTTCCTCACCGTCAAAAGCCATCTACACAGTGTCTGAAATGGGAGGGGAGAGGTGGTGTCAGGCAGTTGTACGCATCTCCAGTGGCCCGTTATCCAAACGGCGTCTGGCGTCTGAGTAACCCTCAATAACCTTCCACAAACATCTCATCTGATTCTCACGGTCATCTCGTGAGGTGTGCGGGAACGCGATTATCATCCCCATTTTGTATTTGGGAAACCTGTGGTTCAGAATGGCTGACACATACTCCCAGGCACACTTCTTGGATCACCCAAGACAGAAGATCTTACCTCATAGTCGATTTTAAATTTCTGTACCATCCCCAGCTCCATGAACATCCGGAGAGCAGCCGTGATCATGGCATCAACATCGAGAGAAAAGTCATCAAAGTGAATGTCATCAATGGCGAGTTCTGACACCAGAGGGATGTTGGCTGCCTACAAAAGCAAAAGACATAAGTCAAGCCAAGTTCACCAGCTTTCCCGAACCCCCATCCTGCTCTCCTCCCCAGCTTATCAGAAGTGCAACATAAATCAGGCCTGACCTGTACTTACACCCTCATATAGCTAAACTCTGAGCTGTAAATGTCTTTTGTTTCTGAACTGCAAATGCCCTAAGCAAATGAAAGGGGGAGGGGGAGGAAAACTAATCTGAAGATAAAATATACACACTGGATCTAGTCTGCAGAATTTAGAATACAGAACTGTCTAGTTTACAGAAATCGCAATCATACAATATATTCTGATGCATATTACAGAGCACTAAGTGCAAGAAACATCTGGGCAGCCAGCAGCTGTGAATTTTAATTGCTGCTATTCAGAAGGAGATGGAAATGCACCACGTTGCCTTGTTTCTTGTATCCTTATATCCTGTAGCTTGCACATGTCCTTTGTTACACACGTGTTCTGTATATGCAGAAGGACAGAAAGGATCAGACAGCATATCTCTGGTGTGAAATATGTTGTCTTAATAAAATAGAGATGTTTGGAGGGTTAGCATAATAAGCATATGTTTCATCGAAGGGATAAGTTTTGCTACCTTGTTTAGCTTCATTCTATATAAACATCACAACACAATTACAATACTGGTCATACATATTCAGGGATTTAAAAACTCTCACGTTAGGTAGCTTTCAATCAGTTGCTCTACACAAACCTAAAGGGAGGAAAAACAAATCTTTGGACATCATTTTTATACTGAGTTCATTGGGTTTACCATATCCTTTGGGCCACTTTTGGTAAGGGGAGTCACTTTTACGTTTTCAGGTTATCACAGACCATTCTGCACTCATATTCTTAGTCTATTCACTGGGTGTAAATTATTCTAGGAGTAATTTATGCCCTGGAACTACTTTGGCTGAGCAATTAAATCTAACTCTGGCCACTCTAAGCATTCCAGACACTACATAATCAATCCTTCCTTCCCAACTGTATGCCCTCTTTAGGAGTTTATATCTGCAGGCTAAAATCCAAACACTGGTTATTCCCCATGATATGGAAGAACAATGAACAAACAAATAAATTCCAGGAAAATTCAACTTCTATTCTGAGGATTGTTTATTTTCATTAAAAATTATTCATCTTATCCTTCAGTAAATCATTTTAGTATGTTAACATGTTTGTAGATTCTAGCTGCTTGGAATTAAAAAAGCAGGCTTATGAAATTTGAGCATGGTGGTGGAAATTGTCCACCATGGGGTGAAGAACTTTAAAACAATTTTTAGATCAAGCTATAAATGCAAATAGTTTTAAGAAAATTAGGCCTACATGGCTATTTTTACACACACACAAACACACACACACATACGCATGCTAACAGAACTCTTTTGGTATCAAAATTTTCTCTCACCCAGAGGCAATCCACCACTTTCAAATAATCTATATAATTTTTTTTTTTGTATTTGGCAAAGTAAGATGCTTGCAATTTAATTTTTTGATTATTTTCTGTTTTAAGCATTATTTATTAACTTTGCACCACTGAAGATGAAGATGAAGCTCTCTTATATTACATCTGCCAAACTCTGCCGCCTCATGTACTAACCCTTTTCATTCCTTAATATATATACTTTGTTGAGATAAATATTCAGGGTTTATATCAGTATGACCATGTACAAGAAAGATATTCATAACTAAGTTACACAATTTCCTAAGATGACTTTTCCTTTTCTGGACCTCATTTTGTATTCTGTAGAGTTAGTAATAGTCTTAATATTTGCTTAGTTTTCTATGTACTTGTCATTAACTCAACCTCTAAATTTTCTACCAGTTGTCTAAGTCTCCTCTCAAAATGTTCACATGCTTTCTTTGGGTATTTCATAAGTTTCATGAAGAAATCGCTTCCGGAACTTTCTGTATTTCTCCAATCTGGACTGGCTGCCTTCTATGTCTGATGTATGATTTTCAACCTAGCATGTTCCTTCACCATCATTCTGGGGGTGCCTCATCTCTCTCTTTTGTTTCTCTAGCTCACATTTTTCTTGCTTGGTTTTTCCTCTCATTTTGGTGAGACACATCCTTTAATAGCTTCCCAAGAAAAGTGTGGGGTAGGTAGATTTGTGAGACCTTGCAGTCTGAAATGTTTTCACATTGTTGTCACATCTCATCAATGGTTTGTCTAGATAAGATTTCTGGGTTGGAAATCATTCCATTAAAATTTCAAAGGCATTGCTTTTTCAGCTTTAGATGTTACTTTTTAGAAGTCAGAAGCTATTCTGGGCTCTTATACTTTGAAAATAACTTCCCTTCCTACCCAGTTTTTGTAGGATCTTTTTGTTTCCAGAGTTCTGAAATGTCATGAAAATGTGCCTTGTTGTGAATTTATTTTCATCCATTATCCTAGGTACTTTGTAAGCCTTTGAATCTGGAAAATCATGTCCTATAATTCTAGAAAAAAATTTTAAATTAGCTCTTTTATGATTTCTTTCTTTCCTTTGGTCTGGTTTTTCCTTTTTTTTTTTTTTTGGTTCTCTTTTCTTTTTCTTTTGTTTTCATTTTCTCTTTACTTTTTTATTTTCTTTTTTCTTCATTTCTTTTTTTCATGTCTTTAATTTCTCATATTTTTTATTTCTTTTCCTTTTTGCTCTATTTTCTAAGAAATAATTCCTCTTCTTACTCTTGAGATTTTAATGTTACAGCTTTTGCTTCTAACAGCCTTTCTTTTGTCATCTTCAAATTTCTTTTTTTAATAACACCCTACTTTTTTTTCATGGATTCAATATCTTCTCTTATGTCTCTAAGGATGTTGGTGATAATTCTATTTGACATTTTCTTCTTCCTTTATAGTTTGCTTCACTCCCTTCACTTTGTTTTAGTCTCTCTTTTTTAAATTGTGGTTAATAAAACCACATAACATAAATTTACTCTCTTAACAACTTTTAAGTGTACAGTACACAGTGTTGTTAGCTATATGCACATTGTTGTACACCAGAACTTTTCCATCTTACTTGACTGACACTTCATATCTATTGAGCAACTCCCTGTTTCCTCCTCCTCCCAGCTCCTGCCAACCACCATTCCACTTTCTGTTTCTATGAGTTTGATTACTCTAACTACCTCACACAAGCAGAATCATGCCACATCTGTCTTTTTGTGATTGGCTTATCTTACTTAGCATCATGTTTTTCAAGTTCATCCTTGTTGCAGCATGTGACAAGATTTTCTTCTTTTCTAAAGTTGAATAATATTCCATTGTGTGTATGTACCACACTTTCTTTCCATTCCTCCATCGACGGTTTAGTTAGTCTCTTTCTTAATCAGCCATCTTCCAATCAATTATTTTAACGTATTAGAGGCTTTAGAAATATTAGAGGTTTTCCTTAGCTGTCTGGCAATCTTTGGTTTTTCACTTCTGTTTAACAGTGAGGCTCTCAAAGTTTCTATTAGAGCTTCTGGAGGCTTCTCGACAGAGGAGAGAGCTGTAGGAGGAGCTAACCGACCTGTTTGCTTGGGGAAGCCACCAAATGGCAGCATCTTCATGTCTTTGCTCTTTAGCTACTCAGGTTCCCCAGAGAAGAATCTTCTGATTGGAACCCAGTGGGGAAGGAGTCTCAGCATTGGTCTACACCTGCTCATTTAGTCCCCCTGTTTTCAGCCTCCTCCCACCCCAAATCTCTGCACTGATGACTTCCTAACGCGAAGACGTGCTACTATAATCTCTCCAGAGGATAAGCCTCCAGTCTTTACGGAGTGGAGGGGTAGAACAAAGGAACTGGGGCCCTAGCTGCTTCTAAGACTCTCCGTTTTCCTGTTTATAACCCACCTTCATTCCCACTTCCAAAGGTACTTAATTAGCCAATTCCCAAGCTATTTGTGAGGAGGAGTTTGTGGTATATACATCTTCTTGCCTCTCAGCTTTTCCCATTGCTAGATTATTTTGGCTTTCTTGGGTTTGCTAAATTACTAAATATTCCTCCATCTGTTTTCTAGCTTCCAATATTTTGTCATTGTTAAGTCCTCTTCCAATTTCTTTGGCTTTGAGAATTTCTGCCTTTAAAAAAATAATTTTATTGCTGTTTTAGTAGGGCTTGGGGAGGAAACAAAATAAAATGAATATATTTAATCTACCGTCTGTATCCAAAAATCACTGAAATTATCTTTATTAAATGATACCTTATATGGTCAGAGGTAAGCCAGCGTTCGGTATATAGTCCCTTCGTTTCTTTTTCTTTCTTCTTCTTGTTTTTAAATCTCGACTCTTTCAACATGCATGAGCCTGGCTACGACCATGCAGATCTCTCTTGTTCTGTGCACCTGTGTGTTCACTTGTGCTAGTGACTCACTTCTTAGGCTGTAACAATCTTAGAGGCAGACACCATGTTTCTCCTCCTTAGGGAAGTTCCGAAAAGACTCTACTTGCATCACATGTTTCAGAACTTTGTACATAGAGAATGCAGGTTCTCAGAAAGATCTATGTTTGCTGTAATTTGTTCAAATTCAAATACAACTGGAAAAAAAAACACTTCCCAAGAGATAGAGGCCCTGTCCCCAAAAGACAAGTCTTTCTGGTCTCAGGAGAGAAGTTCGGTTCTAAATTGACAAAGGAGGTTGAGTCCTTATACAGTTTGTCGCCAAAGGCACAGAAATGGTGACAGAGACAGCACTGCTGCTCTCTAGGTGGCCCCTGTCTCGAAGATTATTAACAGTGTATTCCCTGATGCCATTATAAATCTTCTACCCTTCGGAGGCACTAAATTCACTTAATTATCTTAAAAATTAAAGAATATAGGCATTTTTTCATTATGAAATGTTAATGGAAAGGAAATAAGAACATTAGGTTGAAAATGTAGGATGACCTCTGGTTCACCAAGACCCGTCTTTATTGACCTTGTCTTTTTTCCCCCTAATAGGTTGATTGATCCACGGTTAAATCATACCAGTGCATAGATCACCCCGAGCCTGCCATAAACCCTTGCTGGCACTTGTGGATGCAGAGAAAGTCCCAAGCCTTTCAGAAATGACTATTTTCAGCTCTTTAGAGAAGTATGGGCAGTTTTCATGCCCAGGCTCCTGGGTTCAAGACCAGGTTCTGGAGAAAATGATGAAGGATAAAGGGCAGTGTGTATCCTGAGGAGACAAGCATAGAGGGCCAGTCTGCAAAAGGTTTGGGAAAAGCCTTGGGTTGCCAAATTCCTTGTTATAGAGCCTCTGCCTCTGCTCCCCATCTCTTCTAATAAACAGAGAATGAGACCGAATCACCCAAACCTATAATTACCCTAGCCATAGGATATTAACAAAACAAATCAAAGTCAATTTCTCCAAGTGTCAGTCTTCAACTTTTAAATATTTATAAGGCATCATATCCCTAAATCAAAGAGGAGTGCCACAATCCAAAATAACTACTGAATTAATAGCCAGGAAATAACATTTGGATAAAAGAACCATTTACTTTACTGCAGCAATAAATGAAAACACAGAATTATGAGTCCTGGAGCTAATTTGAATAATGTTCAAGAAGTGGGACTCTGGCTGGCTGGGAGTACCTGATATCCTCTGACCATTCCTCTTCTTTGTTTGGGTCTTAATAGTTAAGTGGTTATCAAAGGGAGTCATAAAACTGCCTCCTCTAAAATTGAAAAGGTAGCTTTACAAAGAGGCCATAAAATGTTAAAATACAATCCCAGATCCCTTGACACATGAATATTACATTTTGCAATTCTCAGAAAATGGGAAGAAACAACAAAGTGGGTGGTAGTCCAGCCCTGGCAATTCAAAGGGAAATTGACCTGTTGCCATTCCAGCCTCCTCACCCTCTTCCTCCTCTGGACAAAAGCAGGAGTCGGGGGCTTCAGGATTCTGTGGTTAATGGAGACAGGAGGCTAAGCTGTGATGATGTGGGAGGGACAGCAAAGTTCCTTCTTTTGCCAACACTTTATAGCATTTATTATGTGCCAGGTACTGTCTTAGTACTTTAAGCATATTGACTTGTCTGATCTTCACAAGGCTCCTAAGAGGTTGAGACTATTTTTAATCCTATGTTACAGCGAGGCAACTGAAATGGTTAATAAATAAGTTGTTCAAATTTGCACAGTGGGATTGGCAGAGGCAGATTTGAACCTGGAGAATTTGGTTCTAGAGACTGGCTCCTAACCACTATACTGCCTCTAAAAATGGGCCTATGCCAAGCTAAAAGTACCCCATTCTTGTATTATACAAAGTAACTTGAGTGCACCATGAGTGATATTTGGGGTTTAGATCCAGATGACTAGCCTGTCGTTGGTGAGGCAGACAAGGTTTCCAAGCTTGTTAGAGCAAGTCCTGAATCCCTGTGAACAAGCAGCAGTGTTTTTTTAATCACCCCTGGGGCCCTCTATGTCTGGACCTCATGGTATTGTGCCATCTTCAGGGGAGATTGAAACCCTACTCTGTCCATGCTGTTCTCTGCCTGGGGGAGCCCTTGTTTCCTTATTCTCCCAGCGAAATTGTATTCATCCTTTGATACCCTCATCAGATGATCCTGCTCCCTTGTGTTTCTTGGCCTCTCATATGCTCACTCCTCTTGTTGCCCCTGAATTTTATGCTTTTGTTTCTTCACCAATTACTCTATTTACTCTTTCTCCTTGAGTAGACCATGAGCATCTCCGGAATGGAGCCCACATCTTCTTTTAGGTTTTAATACTGTTTCTATGACCTTGAGAAACTTTTGATCATAGTAACTATTTTTTAACATTTTGAATTGTTCTAAATATACTTTATAAAGTTGAAAACTTGGAATTAAGGCAGGGACACTAAGCTAAAAGTATTTCACTAAGCCTTGAGGCTTGAAAAATGGTAGAGGAGGACACTGTTGGAGAGCAGAGGGAACTGGAAACCCAGCTGCCCCCCTTTGTGGTTTTGGTCAAGGTCATCCTGACCTCGTCCTGCTTGTGCTGGGGTGATGAGTCCCAAAGGCCCTGGTACAAAGTTCCACGCCCTGCAGTGGAGCAAGGCCAGTGAGGAGTGAAACCTGAACCTCAGGATTTGAATTAGCAGCTAATGGCAACAGTGGTTGGCAATAGCGTCACCTGTGGGCGAAGAGGATGGTGTAGAGCTACTCCCAGGACATGGTGTTTGTTTGGGTTTCCCATTCGTGTTGCTGACTGGATCCCAGGCTCTCCCTCAACTTTGTCCCATAGCCTGAGCAGCCTCTTTTGGCCTTCCAGTGGGGTGAGGAGTGCAGTCTGTACCAGGGACACATGAGACTGCTCGCCCAATCCTCACTTTCCAGAGAGCTGGTCAGAAGAAATATTTCATATCCATGCATTCAACAGAAACAGTTTCCCATCTTGTACATCAAAAAGTACAACAGAATCTCTTTGTCACTTCTGAAACTAAACATCTCTCTGCTGTTGCCTCAGCATGCAGCTGGTGTCTTCTTAGAGAAAAATAGACTTTACTTTCCATATGTCTTTCATGGTCCCTCTATGCAGCAGGATACGCAAGAATTATATACTTTTACTTATAAATCCAGTAAATATTTATATTGGTTTGTGCCATAAAAGCACACGCAGAATTATAAAAGAGATTTCTACTCTTAGGGCTGAATAAAGCAATCACTTGCAGTGAAGAAGTAATCTATCAAGTGAGGCAAAGAGGGGTGTGGTTCCTGATTCCTGGCTTGAATTGTATCTGGATTTATTCTTGGATGAGTGGAGGTGTTCCTGAACACACACATATGTACGTCTGTGCACACAGTATCATGAACATGCTTTATTTTTAATCTGCTCTTTGACTTCCATCAGATATTTCATTAGTCCATTCTGTCTTCCCCTCTGTCAGACTGTTATTCCATACTGACCGCACTGCGGTGTTGGTATCTGACTTAAGCTGGATATGGTGGACAGGTAAAAATATCTTGGAAATGAAATGATATTTAAAAACCCACAAAGTAAAGGTCAGTGAAAATATTCATAAATTTAACACACTAATCATGTTAATTAAAAAAATGAAGAACTCAATTATATTTAGGCAGGTTGGTTATTTTTGTTAGTGGTGGCTGGAATATGTGTTAGAATAATTTTTTTCATCATAGTGCATTTACTGAGACATACTATGAAGTAAGCATTGTGTTAAATGCTTTGTAGTATCTCATTTAATCCTGCAATAACCTCCTCGATAAAATTGTATTACTGGTCCCAATTTAGCCTCCCAGGCACAGACGACGAAACTGAAATTAAAAAGGCAAGTAACTTGCCCAAGGTGACATTACTATTATAGAAAACTGCTGAGACTAGAAATCAAACCCCAGTTAATCTGCCCCCTACCCCCGTGTTTGTAACCACTACCCCCATATCATCCACACAGTCATTTGAATGCCTCTTAGCTTAGATTCACTATGGCATAGCCATGGTATTATTGCTTCCAGAGCTTTTCTTTCATGCAGCTTTAAAAATTTATTTATTTTTGTGGTCTTTGTGAGTCTGTCTCTCATCACTTATAAGTTCCATAAGGAAAGGATTAAGATTCTCAAATGTCAGCAATTATTACAGCCTAGTGCTTTTGTCATGGCTAGCATGTAATAAATGTGGGTTGGTGGCATGCCAAGTGCATAACCTCTGGAGCCAAACAGATGTGCACTGGAATTTGAGTTTGCCACTTGCTAAAAATGTGGCCTCCTGCATCTATTTTTTTCTTCAGAAAAAGAAACACAACAATAACTACCTCATAATCATTAAAAAGGTTAAGTGAGACAAAATACTTAGCACAGAGCCAGGCTCATAGTAGGCCCTCAGTATATGCCAGTGTTTTAGTCTGCTGTGGCTGCCATCACAAAATACCACACAGTGGGTGGCTTAAACAACAGGAATGGATTTTCTCACAGTTCTGGAAGCTGGAGGTCTGAGACCAAGGTATTGGCAAGTTTGATTTCTGCTGATGCCTCTCTCTCTCCATGGCTTGTAGATGGCCCCCTCCCACTGTGTCCTCACATGGCCTTGTCTCTGTGCATGTGCGTCTCTAGTGTCTTTCCCTCTTCTTTTAGGACACCAATCCAATCATATTGGATTAAGTTCCCATCCTTATGACCTCATTTAGCCTTAAGTACCTCTTTAAAGACTCTATCTCCAAATACAGTCCCCTTCTAAGCTATTAGGGATTAGGGTTTCAACATATGAATTTGGAGAGGGACACAGTTCAGTCCATAACAGATGTCTATCACTATTGCAAATGAATTGAATACTAAATATCTAGGAATTCAAAATAAATGTTCCATGGCAGATCCAAGAATGGTGGTCCCTTTAAAAAGTATCCTGATTACAATTTTAGTTCTTTCTCTCTCTGCTGCCTTAGAGAAGGCAATTTAGAAAGGCTTTTTCTCCCAGGAAAATTGCACCATATTCACTCTTGGAAAGAAATATATTCAGTATTGGGGTACCCAAAGTACACTGGAAGAACACATGATTCATCAAGTTCAAGTTTAACACCTCAAAAGAAAAGGGTCAGGGGGTGCCCCTTCCACCAGGGAAGGAGGTGCTCTTGTGGGGAGCTGGCTATGGAGTGCTTCTTTAGCACAGGGTCTTGTTGAGTGAACGCTCCCTTAGCATCCCTGGGTTACTATCATTATACTTCCCTTATTTAGAAAATTGCATGGCTATCCTGTTGAGAAAAGTCCCAGGAAAGCTCTCGCCTTCTCCAGAGCCCTGCTGTGCCAGCCTGGACTTTTCTCTCCTCGCCTGGCTGAACAGAACCCCTTGGCCTGCAGCTCTGCTCCTGTCTATTTTCCTTCCTCGTGCCTCTAACCACAGGCTATGTCTCTCACATCAGTTCTCCCAGTTTATTTTGTCCTTTCTTCTCCTACAGCATTCACCATAGTCTGCTCTCCCTTCAAGTTGCTGTGCTATCATTCATTCATTCATCCATTCAACAGATCCTTAGCAAGGGCTTCCTGTGTGTCAGGTACGTTGCCACGTGCTGTGCAGGTACCTGGGTATCCCACCAGGCAGGGACTCCCTGAAGGGCAGGACTCAGTAGAAACCATCTGCCTCATTTTTGTGTCAGCCACAGAGCCCACCTCATGGCAGGCTTTCCTCAATGTTAGCCAAATCCAACTGACAGATGTAAAAGGATACTTTCTCTGAGAAGACCATCCTCTGAAGGAAGAGGCCATGAGGAAAGTAAGAGGGAGCAGTGTCTTGAGGTTTGAAGACAAACTCTCTCTCCACTGGGCAACAGAGGTGATGAAGGTTTCAAGTCTTGACCTGTCTCCTGAGAGGGGAAACCCCAGGTACAGGCGAGGGGGCAGAGCAAGCGAGGGGAGAGTGTCGGGGCCAATCCCAGGGCACAGCGAAATTACCAGGCAGCTAAATATCAGCTGCTCTTTCCTCCTCTGCTGCTTCTGGAATTTGTGAATAATGTGTTTTTGTTTCCACATAAACAGCGGTGTGATTTAATGATGGAAAAAGTCATTTTATAAAGCTGTTTAAAATGGTTTTTCTTTAGTTCTCTTTAGGGACAAGGAAAGGGATAGAATCAAAGCTTAATACAGATGTCGATTTCAGACACCAGAGGCAGAACTTAAGTTTTAAATAATGGCACTTACTTTCTGGTAAAACTCTCACAGTTTCTGATACTTGGGATCATTGATGGTTAGCACCACACAAGAGTTAAATGTGCAAATGCTGTTCTCTTGGTTTCAGGCGTGAAGGAAAGGAGACGAGAGTAAGGACATACAAAGAGGGCATGAAACTTGTGAAGGGCAGGGAAGTGAGGAGTGAGGGAAGGACTGGGTCATCAAGTGCTCACTGAGCACCTACAGTATGCCTTGAACTGTGCAAGCATCGGATACGAGGGCACAATGTAGAAATGCCTGCAAAGTTAACCTCACTTGGTCTAGGATGACCAAGAAGTTGTAGTTCACTCAGATCCCTTGAAGAGAAATATAAAAGAAGGGAATTAGCATTTTTTGAGTGGCTACCACCTGCAGCTAGTTTCTTGTTGAATTCACAGGAGGCTCAGGGAGTTAACTAACTTGCTGGTAAGATGCTGCAATAGTTAAGATGATATGAGAAACCTAAGGGGAAAGAGTATGGGGGTAGAGGAGGGATTGGGGTACAACTCTAATACCTGGGAATCAGGAAGCATGATTGAAGAGGGCTATGCATGAAACTCAAGTTGGAAATGAGAGAATGTGTGAGCAGAAGACCCTAAAATCTAGGCCAGCCTTGGTTGGGTGAATAACTTTTGCCTTTTATGTGTCTGTATCATTCAGAGCGAAAGATAAGCTAGCTGCCACCTGATGTCCACCTTGGAGCTTTCCTCCGTTCCCCTCCTCTCTGCCCCTGCCCAACTGTGACACCAAGCAAGACAGGGAAGAGTGGCCTTGGAGACTTAAACATTTCTAAGACCAAAGGGGGACTCTGGTTTAGGAAACAGAGGGGAGGAGGACAGCTTGCCGGTATAAAAAACAGAAAAAGCATGAGGGATTAGGGGAAGAAAATAAAAGAATGTATGTAAAAGGAAAAGTTATTTAGCAAGGGGTAGGAAAAGGAGAAATATGCTCTGTGACCTTGTAGGATGTCCCTGAAGTCTGACAGGGATGCTCTGTGCTGGGGGACAGTGTGCCGACAAGTTGGACCACTAGGATTGCTTCATGCCTTTTTGGCTATGTCACTTTAGATAAATCAGCATGAACCCAAAGTAAGTTTGAACCTTCTTCAGATTCCTTTGTGCATGTTCATACTGTGGAGGGTGGGAGGAGAAAGAACATCTCTTGACCTGTCTGAATCACTGAGTGCTGTGATACCACCAGCCAGGAGGTGTAGGGGCCAATGGTCCACTGTGGTTTTCCTTATTGGGTTTCTTACTGAGGATAATTTCCAAAAGGGACACTTCCCTGCTCCATGACCGTGATGAATGGTATTATTTTCAATATTTTTTCCTCTCTAGGTGAGAGGATTCTGCATGCCCTTGCATTGGCACGTGACCCCATTGTCTCCCATGGGACAACAATACTTCCCTGCCCAATGACTTCAGGCCTGGCCATGACTTCCTTTGGCCAATGGAATGTGAGTGGAAGTCACTGTATATCAATCCACTCCCCCATCACCAATGACAAACATGGAGCAGAAACTATAAGATCCATTATGCGGTTTCGCCAGCTCTCTTGTTCTTTTCATTCTGCCATGAGGAGCTTCTCCTTCAGCCCCAATTCTGGAATGAAGGAGCCACAGAGCCACAGCGGACCTATAGCTGACATGTAGTGAGAACCACTCCAAAGGTGGTTCTTTCCTTAGCAATCTAATGAAAGTTGCTATAGTGACCTTCTCCTCCGTATGCTCCCCTCATTTTACATTGCCCCAGCTTTTTAGGTCCAGTGTCTGTAATAAAGGATATCTATTCCCATTCATGAATGCCTTTCCTTCTTACCCCAAACTACAAAAAAATTTACATGTCACACACACAAAAATCATGGCGAGAGAGAGAGAGATATGAACTGGCATATTGAGAAAGAGAGACTGGGTATATCTCAGGTCTTTGGGCAACTTTGCACCTTGGGTATAAAAGCATAGTAGCCAGAACTCTTACCAGGGTGTATCCAGCCCCTACCACCTCTAAAATGGGCTCTTAACACTCCAAGCACCAGCTTCTACTCTAACTCAATAGTTCTGATACTCAGCTCTGTCCCGCATTCACCTGGGGAGCTTATCAACCTAGATTCCCAGGCCTCACCCTGAGATTCTGATTCAGTATGTCTAGGATGGGGGCCTAGAACCCTTATTTTCCAAACATTCCTCAAGAGATGCTGGTGAGATGCCAGGTTGGGAAGCCACCAACCGCCTCCTTTCACTAGCAGGCTTGCTGGGCTTTAAGGGTGCCAGCGAGGTGCCAGGTTCTGTTGGAAGTTTGGTGTGGGATGCTGGCCTCTCTGGGCCAGATGAGAGCCCAGGCTTCGTACTGGAGAGCCCTAGGAATTCTAGGAACACTCTGTCCCTGGTAGTCCTTCTTGACAGGGGGGCAGCAATGGCATGAGTGAGTGTATCTGTTCTCCTAGTTTTCCTCCATGTCCTCCCCACCAAAGTTTATCAGGTGGTCAGGTGGGCTCAGTCCTCCTCCACCCCTGAGAGATGTGGATGGCATCAGCCTTGGCCACCAGCTAAGGAGACCAGGGAGACAAGAGGGCTCCTGCTGAAGTCTCCATAGAGGGTGACAACCACCTGCCTATGAGCTCATTGCTTACGCACGGGGCTTGAGTGCCTTCCAATGGTCCTTGGACTATTGCCTCTGAAATCTCCCGGGAGTCAGACCTGAGCCTCAGTGAACAAAGGTAAAGAACAATGCACAGAAAGAACCCAGCTACCAGAGACAAATGGAGCTGCTGGAGACAGAAGACAATTTGCACATCATCATATTCACCATTGCATCAAGGATTATAGGAGGAAAAATGAGACTAAAAATGAGATTTTCTAAAAAACAAAAATTCAGGAGGTAAATTGAAGAAGATGATTCCTATTGAGATTCAAAATATTGATTTGGAAGATTAAGTGGAAGAAATACGCTGAAGCAGAATATATAATATATATATATATAAATTTGAAAATCTGGAGGGAAAAGACAAAATACTTGAAGGGCAGATTCAGGAGGAAAATGAGCAAACACCAGGAATTCCAGAAGGGGAAAAAAGGAACCTATCGAGGAAAGCAAATAATGAAACAAACAAACATAAACCATTTCCCTAAACTGAAGAAAGACTAGTATCTGTAAAAACCATGAAAATGCCCTATACTGGGGTGTATTCTGATAAAATTCCTGAAATCTAAGATAGAAGGAAAAAAAATCTTAGAAGCTGCCAAACAGAAACAATGAGTAACTTAAAAAGGAAAAAGAATCAGACTGGTATTTGATTTCTCAATGCAACCTTGAAAGCTAAATGATAACGTCTATGTACATGTGAGACGAAAGAATTGCAATCCTAGATTCCAGTGCCCAGCAAAGATAGGCTCCATCTGCCAGAAGGAGATTTGTGGCTAGGTAAGGACTCAGAGCTTGTAAGCAAACGAGGGGGCCTGAACAGAGACTCTGAGAGAGTGAGAGACAAAGAGGAGAGGAGAAACGTGGTGAGAATGAAACTTGCAATGTAGAGAGCTAAATCTAAATGGGGGATAATAAAAGATTGACTGAGGTTATCTAATATAAGTGTCAAATAAGGATTACTGAAATAAGATAGATATTGACCACCAGGAGAAACCTAATAACCATCTGAAAGTGCAAGTATTAAACCATAACAGCAATACTGAGAATGGGGCGGGGTGTGAGGCGGGTGGGCACAGGAGAGGAGAAGAGAAGGAAAGGAAAACATTCCATGATCTCAGCTGGATGGAGGCGAGAAGTGGAAATCTTCTAAAGCTTTCTTGAGGTGGTGGCAGCAAGAGCAGTGGGGAAACACTGACTTGTTTGGAAACCACCCTGCTCTGACCTCGGTCAGTGCTCTACATTGAACTCATTTGCTTTTGGCCGTGATTTCCCAGCAGCCTGATCTCCAGCCTCCCTGACCCTAGTCACCGCACTTCACTGATACACGTGATGTGGCAGCACAGGGAGTTTGCTAGGGAGCCTCTGGGTCAAGCTCACAATAACTCTGGATCTTCTACTCTTGCTGGAACGTACAGAAGTAGATTCTGGAGGTGTTCAGGGCATCACTCCAAATGGCTCACTTGGACAAGTTTAAATCCTTAGGCATGCTGGAATCATCCTATTGACCTTCCTCTTTTCCTATTCCACTCCCACTCCCATCTAGGTTCCTTCTAATTCTGAAGGTTCCATTTTGAATTTTGGGTTCTTGGGCAATTTGTGGCCTGCCTTTCACCGTACTGGCTATAGCATTCAGGGATTTCAGGAGAGCATTTGAGAGATCTTGGTTTCATCCCAGGCTCAGCTCGTTAGGAACAAACAAAAGAATAGGTGTAGGCCTCTGGATATCACTGAGAAAGCCCTAAAATGACAGTAGGTTAACCCATGCTTGTCTAATGCCAGAGAAGTTGAATAACTTGCCCAAGGTGAGAGTGCCCATTGGTGGCAGAGACAGGATTAGAATTTCTTGATTCCCAGTCCAGACACTCCTGACCCTCCAGCCCCTGCCAAATCCCCCTTCCAGTTTGAGGCAGAATTTACCAACCTTCAGGGTGCCCTGCTCAAGCTCTCTCTCAGCTCTGACTGTAATTGGTAGCATTGAGTAGCTTTTGTCTGGAATACAAGGCATGTCAGATGATGCATTTAAAATAATGATCATATATTTATACTTCTATACAAAGAAAGATCCAGCATATGAAAACATATTTAATAAATCTAATAAATGATAAAATAATTTATCCAAGAGAAAATATTTTTAAAATTGGAATTACCACTGAGAGGAAATACCTTTCCTTTATGAGGATGATTTGATTAAATGGAAATTTTAGATCAAGTCCATTTTATGGGTCCATACAGGAGAACAGCAAGCTAACCCATCTGAGAAAGAGAGTAGACAGCTTGTAAATTTATATTCTGAGAATGAGTCAAGTCCTATTTCTCTTCATTCCGGTTACTCACATAAAGCCACACCAGGTGAATAAAGCATTTTTTTCTATCTCATCTATTTGCGTCTTATTAAATACTGAGACCACGCAGCGCCTCTGCCTCCTAGCAACAGTATATGGGTAATTCTTGGAAGAGTCATGAACCGCACAGTGAGCGAAAAGAGCTTCTCGTTCTTATCTAGTGTTGCTGGATATAAACTATGGGCATGAGACAGCAGTTATTTTTTTACTCTTTTAAAGGTCACGAAGGATAAATGATTACAATAACATTTCACCGACTGACTCTAGGTTTTTACTAGTAAATCCTGTTATTGATTTTAAAAGCTGCAAATCTTTTATTCAAATATTTCTGATCAGACCATAAATCCTGAAAAATCAGATCTTTTTCTGAATGAAGGATCTATGAAAATAGATGATAGATTTCATGGGCTGTCAAAGCAAAAATGTAACATTTCATAGTTTGTCATTGAACATGATATAAAACACCTGCAGGTAGAGTATTTATATTGATACAATTATTCTTTAGTATTGAAAGCTGTTTTCTGGGGAATAAAAATAAAATATCAAAATAGCTTTTTGCCAGAACTAGAAGTTATTTGCTTTAGAATTAGGTAGTGGAAAATAATGTGGATAAATGCCAAAAGCCATTCTCTTTGTGTCAAATACAGGGTATGCTACTGCAAGCCCAGGACCAGTGGACTCCTTTTCCCATGAAACACAATATATTTTATGAAACATCCGCCATTATTTTTGCTGGAGGTATAAAGGTTCATCTTTGAACTACCTTTTTTTTTTTTTTTTTTTTGGTTATTGTTCTTTTTACACTTCCTTCCCAGAGGTGAACGAACATTAGATTTATATTTCAGTCAGATTAAGTATGCGAAAAATTATTCTTCCCTTTCTGGGTAGTGATTGTAGGATTAAGAAGCTAATTAGCTTTGCTATTTCCTATGGCTACAGACGGTGGTCCTTACTCCAGCCAACTTTCTTGTCAATAAATTTGTCATAAAGGGGCTGATTAAAGGAATGTGGCCAGACTGGGCAAATCCAACACCACAGCTCCCCAAATGGTCAGGAGTTAATGCACTATGCAGATGGGTCTGGAGAGTCATTTTCTCATAATAAAGAAGTCAAAGGATACTCACTCAACAACATATTAGCTGGCATTGTGTGTGTATCTATCTATATAAATGTAAATAAATATACACATATCTGCTAATCTGCTATTTTATACCCTGTAAATCACTTTTGAAAATAAAGATTACAATTAAATGATGCCAAATCTTCTTTAAAAAAGTGAAAAAAATCACGTAAAAATATTCATGTTTATAGATAGAAATCTAAATATACTGAAGTAAGGTTCACATATGAAGTTATAAACATATTTCCTCCTATCTTTCCACATTAACTGTCATTTCTCATACTCGTTGGAACAAGATGTACCATTCGTTTAACAGCAGGGCATACTGCAAGGACCATTTATGGACACTGGTTCCAATCCCAGCTTTGATGCTCATTGACAAGCTACTTTACTTCTCTGAACTGTAGCTCCCTATCAGGCCAAGAAGGCTAAAGCCACGAATTTCAGAGAGTTGTTTTCATGAATAAATTAAGATAGCACATGTAACCTGGAACATATAATAGGAAGTGCTCAATTAATAATAAAAAAATAATAATTGGCATTATTATTATTGTCATTATACCTAGGTTGAATAAAGTCTAAGGCCCTTGGCCACTGGCATGGAGTATGGCCACTATTTTACTGTGACTTAGGAGTTGTTCATGGTTATATATATTACCAACTATAAATGAAAAAATGGCATTGTTGGAAAAGGGAATAAGTCAGATATTCAGGGAATATTCTGGCTCATATGAGGAAGGAAAAGTGCAGGGAACTCCTTTCTCAGATCCTGAAAACTAAAGTTTAGGTTTCATTACAACAGTACATAATCTCAGCAGCACATCAGAAACCTTGCCACTTCTGCTCAGTAAAGTACAAATCACTGACTACCCGTTTTTATTTTAGGCAGTTAGATAGTTAGTACATCATTAATTCCTGCACATACTCAAACTCAATATCATTGTCAGCTCAGTTTTATTTCTGCCTTCTTTCAGAGATCCCTGGTCGGAGGTAAAGACCTGCTCTCTGAGTGTCTCTGGGTACTCTAAGGCAATATGAACCATTAGGAGCGCCCCTTCTTGGAGGCAATTTATAATGCAAAACAGCAACACATTTTCTTTTCAGGGCAGAAATCCTGACAATAAAAATGAAGCAGCTTTGAAATATACATTACTGTAATTAAAGTGACTTGCTCTTTGGAAATTCCTGAGATAAGACTTTATTGCCGCTATTATTTAATGATGAGCATAATAATTAAAGCCTCATTCTCAAAACAGTATCAATTCCAGGATCTGGATGTCCTGTGGCATTTCAGATCGCAAAACATGGCCACTGGTGGATGCCTCCACTCAGGACTCTCTCTGCCTTTCTTGTGACAGTGTACTGTAGACTGTGGCCAGGGCCGGCATGTGCTCAGACTGGTGTTCCCTGGCACACTCTTACAGACGCCGTTAGCAGATGGGCTTTGGAACGGGTGTGGTCAAAAATGGCTGTGGAAAGTGAGTGCTCTACCATTTGAGGCACAAAGCCCATGAGGATATAAAGTCTTAGAAATTATGCAGTAAAGACATCTATTTAACTTTATTATGTTTAACATTTTTAAAAATTTTAATTAATTTAGTGCCAGAACACTTCTTGTGGGCACGCAGCACATCTATTAATATTCTGCGGAGCAGTGTTCTATGAGACATCAGCTTGGGAAACATTACCTAAACCTGTGCTTTTCATTCCTAGCTCTTTAACTGAATCACTTGGGCGTTTTAAAATATACACGAATGCCAGCCCTCTGCCCCCTTTCTTTTTAATTGGTATGGGGTGATACCCAGGTATTGGTATTGTTTTGAAAACTCCTTTCCTTACACTAGTCTAATGTCCAGCTGGAGCTCAGAGCGACTGACCATGGCCTACCACTTACACAGACTAATTATCCTCTTTCTAGTGCAGAGAGCCATAGTGAGTAAGAAAAAAATTCTCTCCAAAGTTCTGATGTGTCAGAGAAAGAAGTTTTCTCTGGGGTCAGATCTAGATCTTCCAACCAATCTTGAAGTGTTAGCTGATATGTTGACCTGCTGGTTCATGGGCTCACTGCCGATGGTGTTTCCTTCTCCTCAGCTGTTGCTATTTTCAGAGGGAAGAGGCAGGCTGCCTGCTCCATCCGGAACCTTTCCTGAAAACCCATGCCTAGTTCACTGACTTATGGATGTGACTAATAGCTCTTCCTCACAAGAAATGATGAGAACCTCTGCTGTAGGTAATGCTTCCAAGACTTTCTCTACAATTTATGGTACCCTGTTTCCCATTGAGCTAGTAGGTGCTGGAAGCCCCTGAAATGTCTATCACTGGTGCAGCGTTTCCCTGGGAAATGGAAGTGGGGGAAGAAGTCTGGGAGCTGGAGCCTCAGGAAACCTAATCTAATGTAGATTTCTAGCTCTCAACTTGTACCCTGTGTCTGAGCTTTTCTAGAGTTTTACTGGGAAAGAAAACACACTTCTCTTTCCTCTTTAAATAAGGAACCAATATTTACTGATTAAGCAAGACTGGAAAGAAATACTGGATGACTTTTAGACTCATTTTATAATATGCTAAACAAATGAGATTCCTCATTCATCTTTTTTTATTTAAGGGTACAAGAGAAAGAGAAAAGGCATTTAATATGTATTGAGCATCTACACTGTGCCAGGATAAACACAGGTTCTTTCCATATTGTCATCCCATTTAATCCTCCCCCAACCCCTTGGGGTGATTCCTCTTATCCCATTCTTATGATTGTGAAAGGGAGGCTCAACGGGGTTGAGGCATTGTCCAGAGCCACGTAGGAAGTGTGAGACAGAGCTGGGACTTGAACTCATGTCTAGTGATGGTGATGGTTGAAACAGATCTGGATGAGCTGGTTCTCCACCTCTGCAGAGTCCACCACAAGAAGCAGAACATGGGACTCCAACTTGAGCTCAGTGACCTGATCAGAGCTCAGAGAGCTGCAGGGTTTTCATCCTGCCTGCATCTTAACTCTCAGTTTATTTCTAATCATCTCCAAAATAGTATCTGAATTTCATAGTTGATGTTCTACTCAGGGCTTTGAAGCAGAAGAAGTGTTAATGCTGTGGGGAAATGCAGCATGTCCTGCTCCCTGGGTTCATCCTTCAGTACTTACAAACTACATACGTGAGAACACAGACTCCTACAACAGTCACAACATGAGCTCTGGGCTAGACCTGGCTTCAAATCTTATACTCTGTGACCCTGAGAGAGTTACTTTACCTCTTTAGGCCTCAGTCTCTTCAGCCATAAAATGAAGTAACAGTAACATTATCTCATAGATTGTGAACAAGCAAGATTATAACTCAGGTCTCCTGAGTTTAGCTTCCATTAGATGCATATACCCAAACATGTAAAAGAAGAACAATTTGTTTCACAACTGTCCAAGGCTTGGCATCTGCAAAGCTCAGGCAGATTCATAAGTTTTGTGTCATTTACTGACTCATTAAGTCAGTCATTAATTTATTGCTTCAGTTGTTCAACAAATATTTTATTGAACACCTACTATGGGGTTGGGCATTTTTATCAGGCACTGGAGTTTTCAAGTAGTTCAGAGTTTAATTAAGGCAAATTTGACTGTATCATTATTTATACCCATTGGAGGTATGCAGAAATGAAATTCACAGACTAATTTGTTAATTTGAGTCTACAGAGTTAACATGCATGTAATAGTATTGGATCTAAGTTAATATGATGCCCGTTGTTAATTATAATTACTATTAATTATGGTCAATTTCCAATCTAACTCTGTGGAAAAGCAGGGAGCACCTTCCTCCATCTTGCTGCTCTAAGCTGGCAAACAGCTGATGCTCTGGGGAGCAGCAGTGAAGGGTTTATACTGAGTGAGCTCTTACAAGGCAAACTGTTGGCCCTGCATTGCAGTCAGGTCTCCAACCAACGACAAGATGCCCGTGCGATCCTGGCATGGAAGCGTTTGGAGTTTAACTGTGTTTCCTTATTGACAGTGGATGCCCTTCCACTGTGTAGACTGAGGTGCCAAGAGGCCGGATCCTCAGCAAGGACTGAGTGTTGTCACTTTAAGGTTTTATTTTTTCCTTGTCTGTTTTACAGCAGGTTCTTTTCAGAACATTCCCTGATCACTTTGATTCACATATGCGCTCCATCAATATTAATTTTCTGTGCTATAGTAACAGCAAGAGAGTAAAAAGAGAAAGAGGAAAACCTTATTTTCCTCTATGAATCGCACAGGATCACATGAAGGAGAAGAAGTCAGAGTAGATGAATGGCACTACAGCCTGTTACTGAAGGCCCAGGTGACCTTGACTTGTTCCTTGGCTCTCTCCTTTGCTTTTCTCTGGGGGACAAAAAAAATCAGCCTAAACCGATAAAGCAGAATGAAGAAATTTTTTGAGGGCAAGATAATTCACAAGATCAGATATTGATAAAGTAAGTTGGGGGTTTTACTTTGCCTTTAGAATACCCCTATGCATGGCATCCTACCTCTAGCAGACAGAGGCTTAATTGCCTCCACACCGAAAGCCCTAATTCACTTCCCACGGAGGCCCCGCACTCAGCAGCGCTTCCTTTCATGGGCAGATAAGATCAGGCGCCCACATCTATTTTTTATGCATCCCATGACACCGCAGATTAAAACTACCTGCCCCGATATCTTTTACATTTGATTTTTATTTGGGGGGATGAAAATACCATGCTTTAATCTGATACTTATAAAATACCACATTTGCCACTGAGAGGTTCCTGTGTCCAAAACATCTGCCCACCGCCACCCCCATGTCTCCTTTTGACCTTCACAGCTGAGCCCATCTGGATCCTCCTCCTTTCCAGCTGACAGTGAAAGAGCCAACGAAATACCTTTTCCTGTTGCTGGGTGACTGCGAACAATTTGAAAACAAGTTCCATAAAGGCAGCAGCTTCAAGGCGTGCCATTGGCTGGCTGGGCCTGCTGTGCAATGCTGACGCATTAGTGCTGGCAGAAGAGTGACAGGAGGGAATAGCTACGCAAATATATTACTGGCCTGATGTTCCACTGGAGAGAAAGACTATTTCAAGGCTGAGTGACAACTATAACATACCCTGTTAGAGGAAAAATAAATCTCCCTGAGTCTACATTCAGGCATCTGAAGTAGACTGCAGAAAATACTGCAGAAGAAAACCACAAAAAAAAACCACCTCAAGGTTGTCCTACCCTCAAATATCCTGCTTTTTATGGTCTGATGAGCAGTTCTTCCTGTTCAAGACATATGTGGGTATTTCTACATACCTTTTGTAGAATATATGTTTATACATTTTAAAGTCCAAACTTATTTATTCAGGACATAATTTTCAACAACATCAAGAACTTTTAAAATTTTCTTTGTCTCCTTGTCCCCAGCGTCCCTTCCTTGACCTTCCTCCCTTGACCTTCAAGTCCAAAAATCCGGCGGCCACAGGATGTGGTCAGTGCCAGGGGCTGCACTGGCTGCATTTTATCTCACTCTGTCCACTTAAAATATTTGCATCCTGGTGGGAGGATAAGCATAGTCCTGTCTAAACAGCTTTGGGATTTCATCTTTGCAGTCAGAGAGAGCTGTTTGGATACAAGTAACTGCTTTTGCTAACACCGGGTTAACTGTTCACACACAAATCTGCCAACACGCCTCTAGGAAAGAATGTCCTTCTACTAATTGAATTCTAATGAGGCCAGGAAGTAGATTAGGAATTGAGTTATTTTACTATGAGTTTCAAACATCGGATTTAGGGATGTTAGGCCTATTTGATCTGCTTAATTTTCCAGTAGATCCTAATTAATTCATTAAGAAATGACTACCTAGACGGAATCTATGAGTTATTGGTTGATCCAGTTGCAGAGGGCTTTTCTGGTTATGTATCGGAGACTCCAGTGTTCAAGCACAAGAGAAAGATGCTAATCTGAGATGACTCGATGAGACAGTCATTAATGAGGAGTGCTTGAATGAATTTAATTGGCACGTCCCTGGAAATTATTTTTATTTGCCTGGTAATGTTTAGGTGAGTTTCAGAGCCAAATCAGGGTGACCATTAGTGAGGTCACCCATGATTTCTGCTTAACTGTGGAAATAGAAATGCTTTAAGGAGATAATAGAATATTCTTTTCAATAATGTGATCTAGCCAACATCGCTTGAGAAACCACTTCATCACTTCATCACTTCCAGGGGGTTGCCCAGAGTCTACACCTTCTGAAGGGGCCCTTGTGAACAGCTCACTTATGCCCCAGGAGATGTCTGCTGGCCATAAGTGAGGGCTATCTGGAAGTTATATGCATGTACCCCTCACCTGTGAAGGACAGCTATGCTACTCTCTGCCTGGTACCACTCTCCCTTCTAGGGGAGCTGGTCCTTCTTCCACTCCAATCACATGTTTCCACCTGGCAACTGACATATTCTTCTATGAGCACATTCCTCATCATGGTTGATTGGTTCAGGGATGGACACATGAACCAAGTTGGACCAATCAGAAAATGTCCCTGAGATTCTCCACACTGTAATTTGGGAATACATAATTCCTTTCTAGAGGGTGTTGCTGAAAGATGTGAAACCTCGGCTCTGGCAGAGGGCCGCATTTACCCTTTGTAAAGAAAGCCAGTCTGCAGTGAGCATGCCGGGGGCTCAGTGCTGTAGTGTGAGGCTCTGCACATTGGGTCTAAGGTGCAGCTCAGGTCCTTGGCACAGAGTGACAGCAGCCAGCCCCGCGAGTGGTCAGGTGGCTCGGAGCACAGCAGTTGGCTCTGCAGGAGCCTATTCAGGGGGCGGGTTTTCCTTTATGTGCACGCTATAATCCCATTTGTAACCCTTCCTGGGAAGACTGTGGGCGCATGTATACTGCACAGAGGAAGAAGATTTTACATCCGGGACCTTGCGTCCTCAACCCTGACTCCCCACAGATGAATTTACCCCTAAGTAAGGGAAAGAGCTCACGTGGAGAAGCGTGATCACAGCCCAGGGCAGATAGGGACATTCCTAACACTGTAATACTTGGACCCTTGGTCTCTCAGGGCGTTGTCAAAATAATCAGCTTTTACCCTCACACATAACACCTCAGAGAATCAGAGTAAAGTTGTTTTCAAGGAGATCACTGATGGTTTAAAAGATATTTCAGGCAGAACCATAAATTTCTCCATGGTTTTAAAGGGAGGGCAATTCTCTTTTAATTCACTTTGGAGCAATGTAGTCACAGAAAGCCTCTTACTCTCCTCTCTTTCTTTTCTGAATTCTAAGTCTTTTCTGTTGGTGTTGCAGGGAAGAGTACAAAGTGTTCTTCCTACAGAGCTAGCTTCAGTGTTTTACAGAGTTGTTTGACAAACTTAAGTCCAGCAGTGAGGACAGCCACCTGTTCTGCAGAAATCACAAAGCTTGGTTTTCACAGAACTCCTTTGTCCCCAGAAAGTTGGGAGGTGGATTATAATATATACTAGGAAAATGAACCTAGTAGCAAAAGGAATGGGATCATTCAGCACAAGAATTGCTTGAAATTTACCCTTTGGAGGGAAGAAGTGTTGTTAGACCCCACAGACCTATCCCTTGAGGTCGATATTCCAGAATACCGCAGGCTAAGGAAGCACACCTGCCTAAGCAATGGGGCTGGATTACTTTACAACCTGTGTAACCTTAAAAACAAAAACAAACAAACAAAAACACTCTTAGCAGAGTATGTTGAAGTCTGAGCTCATATCAGGGAACTAAGCCAATATTGTACAAGGGCTCACAGCAGACCATAAGGAGAGGGCCAAGCTAAGGCCAGAAGGATCTAAACAAAGAGTTCCAAGTCATTTCAAAAGGGAATGTTACAAATTCAGTGTGTAAACCCAGTCTTCATTTCTTAATTTGTACACTGTAATTAACTAGGCATTTCTCTCTGTGCCTCCATTTTACCATCTGTAAAATAAGAAAAAAATAATAGTAGGGTTTTTGTGAAGATTAAATACATAATAAGAGTTAATACAGGTAAGGTACCAAAGCAGACCTGGCAGCTGGTAAATGTTCATGAAATGTTTATTTTCCAAGTGACGGTCACACTGAGTGGGCTGATCATATACAGTGGGGGAGAGTCCCACGAAAGGGCCTCAGCAGCAGGAACCGAGGTTTCCAAATAGCCTGGGCTGCCTGGCGTGGGATTCGGCCGCTGAGGCCTCCTTCAGAGGTGCGCTGCTAACATTCAGCGAAAGAACTGTGAAAGCACTTTGGATCAGCAAGAAAGCTGCAGCTGTAAGAGCATTACTCTTAGTGAATAGCAATATTTGAAAGTATATAATAATTGGTATCGTGTTTTCCTACAGTAAGCCCAGGAAATGTATTTTAAAGTCCATCCATCTGTAGACGCTTAACAACAGAATAGTATTTAAGCCTTTTATCCTCGGATAGGTTGAGAAAAGCCTGAGTGTAAGTTCTCACCAGGCCTTCTCAGACTTCATCCTTTCATGGGTGTGGAAGTGATTACAGTGAGCCTAAAGATGTGCCTGTGGCAGCTGCTCAGGGACAGCTTCCACGGCCAACTCTGAGGCCAGCTGCAGTGACCCCCAACCTAGGGGCATGAGGGAAAATCTGTTTTGAGCTTAGACCCCTTCTACAATGAGGTCTTAAAGAGAGGATTCTAGAGTTTTCTGTTACAGTGGGACTATAACAGATTTTCAGTTTTTATTAAAATTCTTACTCATACACAGCCTAATTCCTTTTAGTCCCAGCCAAATGTTTGAGGCCCTGGATGGAAACAACCTGAATTACATGACAATCTTAGCATATTCTCTGTGGTTATTCTGGTCCATAATGCAGAGTTTAATTCCTTGGCTTTATTTATATGAGTGTCAAATCCAAAGATAGTGAAATTATGCATAGATAGTGACTATGGATGTTTTAATGCTTGGCTAAGGTAGTGTCTTTGTAAACTCTATGAATTGCTTCTAGGGAAGCAAAAATCATCCAAAACCGTTCCACCGTTCCATGCAGTGTTCTGGGGAAGGGGAAGACAAGGTATGTTTAATGTCTCTACCAGCTCTGGCAATGAGAGGAATGTATTTGGAGAGATGGAATGCAGCCACACAAACGGCTAGGTTCAAGTCCCGCTGCCGTACACATGCTGCAATTACACACAGTAATAAAAATAATTAATGGGGCACCTGACCCGCTGACCTCCGGATACCTGGATACCTACTGCACCGCCTCACCGACGATTCCCAGCCCCTGCACGCTGCCTCGCTCAGATATAGCAAGCACGAGGGCCTTACCCAGGCTTTGTTCTTAAGGCTGAACAGAAGGGAAGAGTTCCGCAGTCCCTCCACCTCATTCCTGGGCAAATGAATAAGCTGCCGGTGTCACTAACATATTCCAGGTCATGCGCACACACAAACATTATTGTATGTTGAAATTACTTTTAAATTACTGTCTTTTGGGTTTTAACCATTTTCCTAGAAACGTGGCTCAGCAAATCCTTACGTGGAGCAAGGATGGCACCCAGTGGCCAAAGTGCTTCATCTCAGACCCTGTTTTCTCACAGATTTTCCATTCACTTGTCTTTGGAGACAAGGAATTGCCAGGAGATCCTTCTCTAAAGCCAGAGCTGAAACTCCAAATCACATGACTGGCGCTTCAAGTTGAAGCACGTGTACGCACACAAACACACACACACACACACACTCACACACAAATTGAGACAGTATCAGGAATTAATTCAGAATAGCTAGAAACTTTGAAAAATCTTTAAAAATTTACCTTGAGAATTTATGTTAAAATCATCACATTTCAGATGTGCAGATGACAGCCCACGACATTCCTGGTATCAAGGATCACTATAGCAAATAGACAAATATAAACCCAGTCTCACATTCTTCACTTCATATCTTCCCCCAAATAATCTCTAGTTCTTAAGTTCTCATGCCTTAAACATAAGACTTTATCTCCTGACAAGTGCTTTATCATTAAACTGATGTTTGCAATCTCATATCCTTGTTATCTTTCTTACGAGGTACTTGGCAGGCCTGGAGAGAACAGGATAATAAAGTGGGACTGTTCTTTTTCCTTTGAGCTTTCCAGATGTTGGGAGATTTCTGTACAGCTAGATAGCCAATCACACTATACGGATGACAGGCGAGAAGTCAGAATAATGGATCATATACTCTCTCGCTAAGAATGATGCAATGTCTCCATAATGTTTGCTGTTTCCAATTTCCTTAGGTTTCTAAGCGGTTTAAAACTCCAGGGCAAGAAGTCACATGGATAGAACAACCATAAGGCAAAAAGAAGTTTCTAATAAAACAACATTATATATTAATTGCCCAGAGAATACCATGAACAGTCTTTTTAAATGTCTATGCGTAGTTCAGCCAAAAATTCTGTCTTTCTCAGACATCATCACCATTCATGCTTATTTGACCTCAAAAGTGTCAAAACGCCACAAAGGTTCCCATAATAATAGCTGAATCAAAAGAAATGACTTAAGGGTAAAATTCCATGACATTGTTTCCATTTTCCTACTCAGCCACTTGAAGAGCAGCATCGTCTTCAAGGTCAGAACAAAACATGGGAGAGGAAAAACCAAAGCAGATGGGTTCTTCGGTTCTGAGTCGCCTCATATGCCAAATGGAGATACACTAACCCTGCCCTCACCAAGACGCTCTGAGGCTCGAGTGAGACAACGGACGTTGAACGTTTTTGTACATCGCTATTTCTTATTACTGAGGACATCATTACTTAAACATTTACAGGTAGCATGAGTGTACAGTTTCTGTACTGATGCGATTAAGACTCTTGTCTTACCTAACGTACTCACTTATCTTCCTCATGAGCATTATTACATTACATTACCCCTCAAATAGAATATAGTCTTGGGGGGCTTTGGAAACTACTTATAGTACATCATTAAATCAAGCTGAGCCATCTTCTACCAAATACCCAAATTCTTAAACAGAGCTTACATTCAAAACTTAGAGTATTCAGATATCGTAAAATCCCCAAGATGTTTTGTCAACATTTATGTTGCTTTGTGTTTTATTTTCCCCTTCCCTCCTGGAGATAAATTTTATAGACTCATAAAATTATGGTTGGAAATGGCTTTGTTTTGCAGATAAGGAAACCTGAAGGCTAGAAATTTTAAATGAACCAAAAGGTCTAGGGGCTGCTTTGTCTATTTACACATTTGCTCACGCTCTGGTCTCACTGTGTCCGTGGTCTTACAAAGACTGTAAAGGGGAAGCTCTGGCTACTGGCTGGAGAAGCCCTTTGGCCAGACGTTGTCTGCTAACTTCCCATTCCATGTGGTGCCTTGGGACCAATAGAACATGGTTCATAAACATTTTTAAGCTTTTGGATGGATTCATTTTCAATTGAGAAAAAAATATGAAGAACTGTCAAATTGGTACATGATTTCAAAAATAGGCAAGAGAGACAGAATACAGGACTATACAAAATAGTAAATAAAATACAAATAAAAAAGTATTAGAAAGGCATCTTGAGGGTCAAGAAAAATGATAGGTTCTAAAAAATTCAGTCAGCGGGGTGTTAGTAGAGGGATACTGGAATGAAGAATCTTATTTAATAGTAAAGAAATTGCTGAATCAACTGAGAACTAAAGGCAAATGGCTTTTGGCCACAGCAGGGAAGAGAGACATTGTCATTACAGAGCACTCCACAGAGAACAGGGCCAGCACTTATCCTAAACAAAGAAAATAATCTGTGTTTTCATACAGTTTAGGCTGCATAGAAAAACCAGGAAACTAACAACCAAGAACCAAGCCAAAGGGTTTTAAACAACATAAAGCAAGAATTGAGAAAAGCTTTTCAGACATTCCCATTGTCACAGATCCCTGCTTCAAAATTCTACCCACACAGTATAATTTTCTCTGCCACAAAAATGGCAAATATTTCAATGAATTTGGTCACAAGGAAGAAATTTCTCCAGCACCCAGGTGAAAAACACGGCTTTAGGTGATAGAAGGGTTATAAAAATGAGTAAGTCAAGGATTCTCTCCCAAAAATGTTTCTAGTTTAACCATGTGATTAGGTGGGACACCAAGATAATAAAGCAAGGTAGAAAGTGATAGGGATGGTGTAACGAATGGAAAATGAGGAGATCACTTTTGCCTGAAGGACAGCTAGAAGGATTTCAGGGAGACAGGGGACAGGTGGATTGTCAGGATTTTAAAAATGCAGAGAGAGGGAGAAAGGTGGAAACAAAGTTAGGAAAGGGCAGGGAATGGGCGGGAAATAGGCTGGAAAAGTGAACTGGAGTTTCGAGTTCTGAGAAATTCTAATGTCCAAGTAAAGAATTAGAATTGACAGAATCTAGAGGCCTGTGGAAGATGCTAAGCTTTGTGAAGTGGGACCTGGCACCAGCGGAGGAGTTCTGCTGTTCATCTGGCAACTGTATACAGGACGGGTGTGGGAGAGGGTCAGAGGAGGAGGAGGGGAGCCCAGCGCGGAGGGCAGTGCGCAGCTGCCTGCGTGGGAGAGGACCAGCACCTGAGCTGGTGAGGGCTGTGGGGATGGACCGGGCTGAGGGGCCTTCTGAAGGCAGAATGGGTGGTACAGCATGTGGGGTGAGGAGGGGGAGGGCTCAATGACGACTGTACAACTATAGCCAAAGTGTGCATCTGAGAGCGAGGGCCAGAGAGGCCTGTGAGGGGTAGTAGCTTCTGTGTGTACGGAACAAATCACCGAGGGGACATCAGCCACTATGATGGCTCAGCCAAGCCCAGAACATTGAGGCGAGGGCTACAGGTGCTACAAGTGGTTCTATATCTATAGTTACCAATGGCTCTAATCAGAGGAAGACCAGAAAGAAGGGAGAGTGATATGGTTCTGGATGCCCTAGTGTTCTGGAAGTTTCTGCCATCTTTAACTTCTACAGTTCCCTTCACAGTTCAGGGGTCAGGGCTCTCACTGAGCCACATCCCTGCTCTCTGCTGCACCTTCAGGACTTGTCGCTTCCCTGAGCTCTTGGTTTCACTGCCTCAGGTCAGACTCCCTGCGCTGTAATGGTACCGTGGGGTATGGAGGGGAGAGAAAGCCTTCAGGCCCACTCTTCCCCCCAGGGAAAGTAGACAATCCCAGTGGCCTCCTAGAGACAGTGTCCCTGCTTTGTGTTCAAACGGAAAGAAGTGATAAATAGTGGCTGTATAAGTCGATCCGAGGGGAGGGCAGGGTCACCACAGGATGTATTTTGGTCAGGCAGGTCCTTGAAGGGTCCTCAATCCGCAGCCGCTTAGCTCAGCAGTAGGAAAGGCCAGTCTGCGCTCCCAGACCTGTCCCCTCCCAGCCACCGCCTACCCAGCATCCTCAACACTCAAGAGTGACAAAGTACAACCACTCTTTTTTTGATGTGGCATTTGATTAAGACACAATTCATAAAGAGAGCCGAACATTTGAACACAAAGCACTCCAAATATTTACAGCCATGTCCCAAGCCGCGTGGCCGCGGGCTGGCGGCGGCCTTGCGAGCAGAGGCTGCCCTTTAGGGCGCTGAGGCAGCTGTTTCCTCTGCAGCCAATTTCCTGGTGAAGGTTCAATAACTTTCCCTGATGATAAAAAAAAAAAAAAACTTTGATATTAAACTTGGCATAAATACTATTTAAAGTCAAAACAACTTCCTAAATTCAAGAGGCGGGGACAAGGGAGGAGACAGAATAGGTGAGGTATAATATGATACCCAAATTCCTTTCATACTGCTGCAAGCTCATCTTCTAAACCACCTTAGAAATCAGCTGAGCTGAATCAAATTGGAAAGCCACTGCTGCTGAGATTTCTGAGGGTAGCATTTCTGGAAGGCCATGAGAACTGAGACTGCAGAGAAACAAGAGAAAGCTCTTGTTCCCTCTCTGGCAACCTGAGGCCCTGGGCTATCCCCAGGGCTGTGGAGGTGCCTCTGAAGGAGCACCTGCTAGAGGGAGAAGGGCAGCAGGGTCCCTCCTACTGATGGAGGTGGGACCTGAGTTCTCCAGCCTCAGCCATGTGCAGCTCTCCATAGGGCCAAGCTCCACCTCGCCCCCTCCTTGGGTTCTCTGTGTCACCTGAGTCTGGGTAAATGCCGTGGTATTACCCCCTCTCTACATAGTGCGTTCTTCCTCTGCAAGAGGCTGCTGCAAGGATTGGGCTTTTCAATGGCTTTGCAAATAGTCTGGGAAGGGCAGAAGCTAGAACAGGTGGTATCCTTGTGCCACTTAAAAAGGAGTGTGCTCCCACCCCAAGATCAATTGCTTAAAGACATCCCATGCACTTGGCCAAGCAAGGGAAGGGGAGCAGCCTCCACTCCTGCCCGCCTGTTCCGGGGCCCTTGTGCAGGGCATATGGCAGACACATCTACTGGCATAACTGTAAGGGCAGTCCAGAGGGCTGCAGCTTCTTATTATACACATTAAACTGTTTCATGGATCCAAGTGTCTTCTCAAGTCTGAATTACTATTATTGTTTTTAAAGCCCAGTAAATCACATCCCATTGCTCAGTCTGCAGAGCAGGCCATAAGATCCTATTTTTGATGCAGCCATTCTTATTTTGGTATGTAAATGCTACAAGGATTGCCTATTCTTGGTACTTTATTTTATTTACTTTACCAGGATATTAATTTGTGGCCTAGGCATGAACATTGAAAACTTGAAATATGTAAGAGGTAGTCCAAACCTGGATACCCAACGTGAGTTATTGGCGTTTAATTACTGAGGCAGTTATAGTGCTGTAAACGAGTTCATCTCTGATTGCAGCCGTAACCCATGCAGTTCTGAATTGAAAGAAGGGATGATAGAAGGTGGCAATATAACACGAGAACGTCCATGAGCTGATTTTAATTGGTAAACTGGCAATATATAGTGATAATTGTTTGGTCTGTCCACCGCATTGGAATCTAAGGAAAGTACATAAAATTACAAGAGCATATAATTGGTGTACTAAACTCATTTTCTTATGTTATCACAGCTGGCATCTTCAGGTTATTAAAAGCCTTTAAACCAGCCATCTTCAAGGAGATGTAATTGTCAATATGGTCTTTATACATTATTCCTGTTAGCACAGAGCTGAAGAGATATAAACAGGCACTAAAATCTGCACAAATTTTCTATATATAATAGAAATATAATAGAACTTCTTATTTCTATATATAATAGAACTTTTTATTTCAAGTTCATGGAAGATCAGTAAATGTTAATGAGGATTAAAAACCATTCTTTTAAGATCCTGGTTTCCTCATTAGATGCACAGGGCAATCGATCCATAAAGGATAATTTATTAATATTTTAACCTGAATCAGACTTTTAAAAATTAATTCATTCGTTCCAGGAAGTTCTGTCATCTTTTTGTGTATAAGTGGCCCTACAAAACGGACTGTTTCCCAAGGTATAAATATTATATCAGAACCAGGAAAAAATAAGCCCAAATTTTGACATTGTTGGATGAGCAATTATATGTTGTTTTATCTACTTATCCTGGCTAGACAGTCCAGGGACACTTCTAGAAAGGTTTTCACACTGTATTCTCCTTCACTTAACTACCACTACAAACCCCTCTAGGAGATTTTTCCCAACAGAGGAAATAGGGTTATCAGAACAAAACAAAACAAAAACACCACCACCTCTCCCACAACCCTAGCATCCTAGAAGAGGGGGGAAAATTCCAAAACATGAAGGGACGTGAGATAGAAGGACAAGATGTGAGACAGGGTAAGGTGGTATCAGTCTAACATTAATGATTTTTAATGACTCACTACAGGTTTATCTTGTATGAAATCTGTCTTCCTTTAGGCCCCACTACCTACCAGCACAAACGGTAGGAAATTAAGAGTAATGAATAGTACATACCACACTCTACAATAGTATAGGATCTCAATCTCTCCTACTTATTTCTGGGAGTCCTCAGGGTATATCTTACCTGTCCTTAAATGTGACCACTCAGCCTATATTGATTCCTCAGCCTTTGCCAGACACACTGGTAGGAAGGTGCCTTGCCTTTGGTCGGTAGTGATGCTCCCTTCCCCTGGGCTTCTGCTTTCTGTTGTGTGCTGTTGACACTCTGGATCCTTGTGCTATTGGGGGTATTTAATGCACTGAAACCATACTAAGAGAACATGAATCCATGGGAGGCTGAGGTAAGGGATAAACCCAAGGTACAAACCCCGTGCTGAACTTGGAATCATCTAGATACAGAAGCCTGTGGCCTTAACTGCCATTAGGAAGGATTCTTAACTCAGGAGGCCTCTTAGTCTCTCTTGTAAATAACCATACTTCACTGGTCTCCCAGACATTTCTGCATCTCAGATGTGGTGCAGTGTGGGTTTCAACTAAAGTCTGCCATATGTATATATGCAGCATTTGACCTCTAGATCTTTTTAGCACTAAACTATGAAATCAGTGTTTTCCCAAACTCTGGCTTAATCTCTGAATCACAGATTACTAGCCTGGTCCCAGCTGGATATAATCCAATACACTGGGACTCAGCCATCCTTTAACTCATGAAATCTCATGGATAACTCTGACTCCAGATTTCAAATCACTGCACACATTTAAAATTTTTTTTTTACTATCTCTGTTAAATAAACACGGCAGGTAGCAAAGGTTACAATGTATTTGATGTAAATATAGTATGTCATATATATTGGTCAAAACAAAGCATTTATTTACTGTTATTTAGCTACAATGTTAGGGAACTGCCATTGTACATATTTCAGCCTGGAATTCTGATAAATGCTTTTCACAGTCTCTGCAGGATTATTTTAAGCACACTACATTTTAATGTTATTGCTGCAGTTGTAACAGACATCAGCTACCAATTATGATAATGTTTTATTTACTTTATATATCAAGAAAGAAAGCCACTTGGTTGTAATTATCTACTATATCTTAATTACATTGTAATAGGATACTAGCTAATATCTTTCAGGATAAAATCTGGAATAAATCAGTTAAGTTAATAATCTTGACAATTTTAAGATGAAATAACCCTTTGTTCTCAAATTTAAATACTCCATATTTTAGCATGCTTGTAAGCTAACAACAGAAAAACATGACAAATTCAAGGACAATGGGGTTTTCCTTACTCTAAGCAAATAATTAATCCTGAACAGAGGTCAGTAATTTTTAGAAAGGTTGGCCTGCTATAGCTCTGGACAGGTCCCACGAAATAGCTCTTGCAGTCATATTTAGTCCATTGTGAGCCTTGCTGTCTTTATCTTTGCCTATCCCTTACCTCTTTTAGCAAACATAAAAGCAAAAATATAATAATATAGACATTATATTAACATTTTACCAGGAACTGGTATTTCCATAAATAAGATTTCTAGGTAACTGAACTTTATTAAAGTTAAAATGCTTTAAATATTTTTGATGGAGAAATGTCTATAAAGTGTATATATTAAATAAAATTTATAAAAATATTTAAGATAATTATATATTACAGTTTCTTACGAGATCAGACGAGATCGGGCGCGTTCAGGGTGGTATGGCCGTAGACCAGTTTCTTAATGACTAATGTTTTGAGTTCTAGAACACTGATGCTCCTTGGACTTATTTAGCCATTCATGCATTGGTTCATCCATTCAACAAGTATTTATTTAGTGTTACTATGTTCCAAGAACTATAAAAGGCAGTGGAGATTCCCTATATGCCTATGTTTTTACTGTTGCTAAAAACTGGTAGAAGTGCAGAGAGACAAGCAAGAATTTTGAACCGCATTTCAGAGAATGCTGGTGACTAAGGTAAAGAGGACTATCTAAGACGCCTTCACAGACTTATCAGACGTTGAAGCTGCAAGGGGGTCACCCTGTGTGACAGTGAAGCATGGTGGTTAAGAACTCCAGTTCTGGGGCCAGATTGCTGTACCCCTTACAATCGTTTGACTTTGGCCTGGTTACTCAATATCTTCATATCTCAGTTTATTCATCTGTAAAATAGTACATACTACAGACCATTATGAGGATTAAATGAATTAACACGAGTTAAGTGCCTCGATTATGCCTGGCACACAGGAAACACTTGGTAAGTGCTAGCTATTATTATCTCAGTCTCTTCACTTATTTTTACAGATGAAGATATAGACCCTAAGATTTTAAGTGAACAGCAAGTTAGAGATAAAACCAACGCCAAAACTAGGTGTCCCGATCCTCACCATATTACAGACTTTTTTCCTGATATCCTGCTAACTTAACAAATGGAAAGAAATAATGAATCATTTAAGTGATCATGAGGGGCTACTCAGTTATATATAATCCCCTCTTCCCCTCTAAAACAGAAGGATCCAAACACACCTTTGCCCAGTTCTATTCCCCCAACTCCCAGTAGACAGGACTAATTCTACAGAGGCAAGGGATAAAGGGTGAGGAGTGCAGGTGAAGTTTAACTTCATGCACTAACAGGGCAGTCTTCCTTCTCCTTACCTTAAACTTGTCAACTTCAGCTTTTGAACATGTTGCATGGTATGATAGCACCTAATTCAGAAGAAAAGAAAAGAACATTAATAACTAGATATGAGTATTTTCTGAAATTCTCCTGGCTTAAAAGTAAGCTTTGCTCATGCATATCACTTCAACATAACAGTGGATTTTAACGTATGACAAGAAATAACATGTCTAATCAGAGTCTCTTACATAGATCACATGTTAAAGGCTATTTTATACCAGGATTTTTCTACAGGCAGTTATTTCATCAAAGGGACATGATGTGGCTCAAGATCACAGTTCCCAAAGGATGTGAATACTTATCCTGTGAGATTCTCTGAAAATAAATAAAAAGGTGGTGTGCATGTGTGTCTACATGCATGTGCATGTATGTCCTGTGGCAGACGCTGTAGGTTTCCAACTCAACTTCCATTCCCTCACCTATTCTCACTTGCCTGCTTTTATTATGTAGGAAAGATCATATTGTTATGTATTTGGGATCCTTTTTGTAAGAGGATTATACTTCCTTGCCCTATCGACATTTGCCTTAGTACGTGACTTGCTTTGGCCAATAGGATGTGGGTGAAAGTGACAAATGCCACTTTTGAGTAGTGTCTTTACGAGCAATCGCAGGGTTCTGCCATGTTTCTTTCTTTCCTTCTGTCCCTTGGGAAGGACATGGCCCAAGAGGGGCTGCTACTTCAGCCTGGGCCCCCAAATCATGAAGACATATTGAGCAGAACTACAGCCAACCTGCCCCCGATGGCATGTCAAGTGAGCAAGAAATCAAGGTCTGTGGTTTATCACCACATCATAACCTACTGGCTTAAAGGTAAGAAACCCAAAAATAAAAAAAAACCCAATTTGGTGACACTGCTCTGGTCAATGAATTCTAAGTGGGAGTGTTGGAGTTCCCTCTTTCCTTTTCCTTCCTCCCTGGAATACAGCTGTAAAGCCTGGAGAGGCAGTAATGTCTGGTGTCTATGAGGTGACACTCACGAGTGTGAATGCCAGCTTGTCATGGACAGCAGACCAGAAAGAGAAAGAGAAATGAGCCAGCCCTGGGCCACCCTGCCCCAGACTTCTTGTTTTGTGGTATAAATAAACACACATTTTTAAAGTCAGTATTCATATCTTACAAGGCCATATGCATACACACATACGCATATGATGTATATATGTTATATGTTTTATGCTGCTAAACACATTCCTAATCTATACAAATCTCAAACAAATAGGTCTGGGAAGTGCTAAATCCTTCTTCATCTACCAATCTTAGAGAATCATAGCACACATTTAGCTCTGAAAAGTAAAGTAACATGTTTTATTTTGTTAAACTCAGCATTTCTCAAATCTAATTAGCCACAGAACTACCTTTTAGGTAACATATTAACCTGGTAACATTCCAACCTAATAACACATTGACCAAGAACTTTGAGAAGCAGTGACTCAGGCTGCACCCTCTGTGTGGTGCAAGCTGGGCAATGATGAAGGCAGTGTCTCATGGTGGTGGCAACACGGCTTCTACAGTCACACTGCCAGGGCACCTCCATTTCTGAGTTCTGGGAGTTTGGGCAAGTGGCTTAAACTCTCCGGGCCTCATTAGTAAAACAGAATAATAGTACTACTATACAGGCATCTCCTGCTTAACATCAGTAATATATTCTCGAAAATCAGAGGTTCCACCTGAAAACGTGAACAGGGAACCTATCCATTATTTTCATTATAATTGGAAAAAATTATAATGCATTGTAAGATCTACAATAACTTCTTAAAACTCAACCATAACACAGTAAAATTCATAAGTATACATGAAACAAAAAAATGTTAGGTTAGAGTTGCTTAAAATGTTATTTTCTAATCATAATTAATACAGTTATTAACAAAAATTTCTTTGTATTAAGTAATAGCTTCTCTAGTGTTGACATTTTTCTTAGTGATTTTTACTTTTTTTCCTATAGTTTTCTTAACCCTTTTTTTTACCTTTGGGGAGTGATTCACAAAAACGTTGTGTTGAGAGATAAGTATGTTCCATGAGGTTTGGTTATTAAAAAATGAAGTTTTCTACCGGGGAAATGTTAACCATGGAGGTATTCTGTGGAGTGGGCCTGTACTTCATAGAGTTCTTAGGAAGACTAAATACAATAATATATGTTGAATATGTGGCACACAAATAACCAACTTATATTTATTGCTTTTAGAGCATTAAGTATGAAATGTCCAATTTCTAATAAGAAATGTCGTTTATTATATCTCAAACAAGAAGCAGTCCAATTAATCAAAGTTTGTGCCTGAACTATCGACACAGTCTTGCCATCTTAACAGTAGCTTGTTTATGGCAGCAGCAAAGAAGCCTAGAGAGCGAGTGATAATGAAATCATGAAAGGCGTTTTCCACAGCTTGTTGAGAATTGAATATTTTTCCTTGCAAGAAGTGGTCCAAAGCCTGGAAGAAGTGCTAGTCTGTTGGTGCAAGGTCTAGTGAATAGAGTGGATGACAGAGAGTTTCCAAGTCCAGCTTGTGTGGTTTGAGCAGCACTGTTTTTGGTGACATGTGATCTTGCAAGAGGATTGGCCTGTCTCTATTGACCTATCTCGGCTACTTAATCACAAGCATCCTCATCATTTCATCTAATGGGTTGTAGTAGACATCTGCTGTAATCAGCTGACCAGGTTTCATAAGCTATAGTGGATAATATGAGCACTGGACTACCAAATAAACACCATTAGCTTTTTTTGATGAATATTTGGTTTTGGACTGTGTTTTGGCACTTCATCTTTATCCAACCATTGTGCTGAACACTTGAGATTGTCAAAAAGAATCCATTTTTCATCACACAGAACAATACAGTGTAGAAATGGTTCACCTTTATGTTGTGACAGCAAAGAAAGGCAAGCTTCCAGATGATTTCTCTTCTGATGCACATTTAATTCATGCGTAACACATCCATCCAGCTTCTTTACCTTGTCCATTTGTTTCAAATGGTCCAATATTGTTGAAATAGTAACATCAAACTTTGCTGCTAATTCATGTATAAGTTGAGATAGATTTGTTTCTACTACAATTTTCAACTCATCGTTATCCACTTTGGTCTCAGGTCACCTGCTGTGGCTCATTTTCAAGATTAAAATCACCAGAATAGAATTTCTCAAACCATTGATGTACTGTGCGTTTATTAGCCACATCCTACCCAAACACTTCGTTGATATTTCGAGCTGTCTGTACTGTGTTGCATTGGTTCCCTGACGGGACTCATATGCAAAAATTGCATGAATTTTTGACTTATCCATGGTTTCACAAAATTGCTCTAAAAAATTTTCTGAAAGACAATCACAAGCCAAAACATGCATTTGAAAGAATGAGGATGTACCTTCACAATAAAAAAAACAAAAACAAACAGTAAGTGTCTAAGTGAAATGTCAGAGATATCAATTGTCAAACTTAGTACTTAAGGAAATCAGGCATTCCATACTTAATAACCTAACATTAATATTCAATTAAAATTCTATCATATAAATATGTGGTACGATATTGTTATCATATTACCTTCATTGCCTCCTAATATTAATCAATATTTTCAATCAAAAGAAAATTGAATAGATTTGGTTGTTTTGGTGTGGTTTTACTGTGGTAAAATCTAATTTGACTGTCATCTTATTAGAATTTCTTACTGTTTACAAGTCTATTTTTGCAGATGCAATCTGCAAAATTTATCTTTACCTTTAACAAAATCCCACAAAAACTCAAGCTGCAATTCAAAAGTCTCTGCCACCAGGTGGTGCTTAGCCAGACTTTTAGTATGCAAAACATACTCTCCCCTGCCCCCATACCCCTTGTTTAAATCAACTCTTCCCACTTCCTTTATTTATTTTTTTAAAAGCTATTAACTCCACTAAATTGAAACTGTTTGAATCAGTGAAGCAGACAATTATTACAGATTAAGACTTTTTGCTCATTTAAAATTACAGTAGTTTTTTTTTGTTTGTTTTTGAGTTGTAGGAGTTCTTTGTATTAGTATAGTTTGGATTGAAGTCCTTTCTATGTACGTTTTGTAAATATTACCTCCCAGCCTATGACTTGTATCTTTTAATGAACAGAAGTTTTAGATTTTGATGAAGTGTAATTTGTCAATGATTTTTATTGTTATTGTTTCACATATCATTTCTAAGAAAATTTTTCCTATCCCCAAGTGGTGAATATATATCTTATGCTATCTTCTAGAAACTTTATAATTTTATCTTTTATGTTTAGGTCTATGATACATCTGAAATTAAATTTGTAAATAGTTTGAAAGTTTAATGAAATAAATGCCTTGGTTATTTTCTTACGGTTTTTGAATTCCTGGGTCACAACTTGGAGTCAAAGCCCTTTTAGATTTCATTCTGAGATTGTAAGCCTCTTTACTGGCTAATCTATTAAGGCCATAGGAATTTATTAAATATTTATTCTACCTTATTTGACAAAGTTAATGATAAGGAAGCTTTTGGTTTTACCTTTTGAATCTTCTTGTTCAGAGAGTCCCTGTTTCCTTTTGTAGAATTCAGAACCAATAAAGGAAGCAGAGGAGTGGCCTAGCTAAAAAATCTTTTAATCCACCTTCTCCCAGAATAGTACATTCTCATGTGGATGGGCAGGGAGATTGTTCTGCAGGAGCAGAAACTTTTGGTAAACCACAGTCTGGGAGGTGGTAGCATTGTCCCCTCTAAGAATCTCTAGAAAAGTCAACAAACCAGAGGAGCAGATTCCTTAATACAAGAGAACCATTAAGTCTTGTTTAAGAATACTCCAGTTTTCTCCTTCCAAGAAGTTCTTGCTCTTTGGTCCTAAAGGGTTTCCTGGGATGCATTCAGGAAGGTGGTGGTGCCCAGTTGCTCTAGCTTAGCCTCCGTGTTTGAGGTTTGATACACAGAAACATAATATTTCACCTGCAAGCTTATCAAATGTCTTAAGTCCGGAATATTTTCAGTAATGCTACTTTTATGAGCTGAATTTTGTACCCCCCCCCATAATTCATTTATTCAATTCCTAACCCCTAGGATCTCAAAATGTAACTGTATTTGTAGATAGTTCTTTAAGGAGATAATTAAGGTAAAATGAGTTCATATGGCTGGGCTCTAAGCCAATACGACTGGTGTCTTTATAAGTAGAGGAGACTAGGACACAGGCACACACAGACCAAGGGGCAACCATGTAAGGACACAGCAAGAAGGCAGCCATCTGCAAGCCAAAGAGCAAGGCCTCAGAAGAAACCAAACCTGCCCACACCTTGATTTGGACTTGAGCCTCCAAAGCTGTGAGAAAAGAAGTATCTGTTATTTACACCCTCCAGTCTGTGAAACTGTGTGATGTTATGGCAGCCCTAGCAAACTAATAGAGCCACACAACCTCATTAACCTAAGATCTGTGACAAATCTATGGATGCCATTGAAGGAACCATAACAAAGGTAATTCTTAATTACTTTTAGCATAGTCAATCTTCAAAAGAGAACCATTACTGTTTATATATATATGTATACACAAATATATAAAATATATATACATAATTATATAGCATAAGTAATGACTACGAATCTGACAAATTTCTCTAGTTGAGAATAAAACTTAACAAATTAAAGAATTATATTTTTAAAATTTTGTCAAAACTTCCTGGATAAGTTAAAGTGTCCTCCACAATTCCAGACTACGTTAATTTTACAAGCTATCTGAATTTCCTAAGACATATATTTCATAGCAAGTATCCAGGCACACCATATATTTTTGGATAATAATAGCTTTGATCAAGTAAAAAAGCTTTAATTGAATGCATTATAATAGTTTTGAAAAAAGAGGCATTTGCAAAACACACTTTTTATATATACTATCTTTCTCTATAAGGAACATTGTTAGGTTATGGGAATTTAGCCATAACATACACACTAGTTAATTTTTTTGACAGCTAAATAAAATTTGTATAAAGTTTACATACAAAAGTAAACAGTTGATCCCCAGAACACTTGACGAGCAGTAAACTTTCACAAGAAAATTTCTATCCCTGATAGATTTATCTTTTGTGTTGATATTAAATTAGAAAAATATTTTAGAGTCAAAACTAATGACTCAGTTTTGTTAGTGAGCTCTGACTTAAGAAATCTTTACAGTTTCTAAAATAAACCACTATTTGCAAAACCCTACTGACTTCAATTAACTGTTGGATTGAACTTGCTCCTAGCAAAACACACAAAAAGCAAGATAAAGAAATTAGGAGACCCATGAAAGAGAGAGGAAAGAAGTCATGTTTTGTGTTGAGTTTGCACAGCAGGAAAAGACAATAAACCACATTTCAAAAGAAAAACAATGGGCAGAGCTATGAGATAGGACCACTGGATCAAGCCTTGCCCTTCCCTACATGCAGTTCAGGACCAGAGCCTAGTGCGTCTCTTGCTGTCTCAGGAACTTCCCCTGAGTAGTTGAGGGCAGATCCCTCACACCAGTCACTTTGAATGTGAATTTATTGTGGCTCTGGGCAGCCACTGGCTCCTGAAATGAGATATGGACCATTACAGTAACTGGCTGAGAGGAACGCAAATGGAAAGAACCACTTAACAGAGAGGAGGAACAAAGATACCACTCAGGACCCAGACTGGCTGTCTTGGGCAGAAAAGAGCTGCATGAGTATTGACCAATATGTTTATGGCTCGGGTGGCAAAGTAGCACTTGGTGACACTTGGAAACTAAACTGACGGCAGACTTCAGCTAAGCTGTTCTGAAGTAAAATCTTGAATAATTTATATTGAGGAGCTCCAAAGAAATAAAGAAGCTTTGCTATCAGCAGTAGTCCTCCAATCAAGAAAGGTGACAAACCACAAGGAATGAAGAGCCAATTTACTTCGAATGCCTTGACAGAAGTGTCATCTACCTATGTGAAGAACCATACTTCAGGATTTCTTAACAAGATGATGACAGGATTCAAAGACATGGCAATTGAAGGGATGAATTGAAACTGAGAAATCATCAGTTTCTATTGCCAAATATTTAAGAATCTTCTGTATAATAGGATGAAATGTTCAAAAAGGCACTTCAGATAACTGTGTTTGCTGTGATCTTTTATCATGAGCTTCAGAATACATCTGTCTTAAAAGTATTTTTAAAAAAATCTAAGAAGCTCTCAAACTTTTTGAATTTAAAGTAAAATAAAAGCTACCTGCTGAACCTGGGGTAATATTAATACAAGCATACCTCAGAGCTATTGTGGGTTGAGTTCCAGACCACCTCCATAAGGTGAATATGGAAATAAAGAAAGTCCCACAGTTTTATTTGGTTTCCCAGTACATATAAAAGTTATGTTTACACTATACTGTAGTCTATTGGGTGTGCATTGTATAAAAGTAAAAGTACATACCTTAATTTAAAGATAATTTTGCTAAAAGAAATACTATCATTTGGGTCTTCAGCAAGTTGTAATCTTTTTGCTCATGAAGGGTCTTGCCTTGATGTTGATGGCTGCTGATGGATAAGGGTGGTGGTTGCTGAAGTTTGGCATGGCTGTGGCAATGTCATAAAATAAGACAACGTGAAGTGTTCCCTATCGATTGACTCAACTCTTCCTGTCACAAAAGCTTTCTCTGTAGTATGCAATGCTGTTTGATAGCATTTTATCGACAGTAGAACTTCTCTCAAACTTGGAGTTGATCTTTTCAAACCCTGCCACTGCTTTATCAACTAAGTTTATGTACTATTCTATATCCTTTGTTGTCATTTAAACAATGTCCACAGCATCTTCACCAGGAGTAGATTCCATCTCAAGAAACCACTTTTTTGCTCATCCATAAGAAGCAACTCCATATCCATTAAAGTTTTATCATGAGATTGCAGCAATTCAGTCATATCTTCAGGCTCCACTTCAAATTCTAGTTCTCTTGCTATTTCTGCCACATCTTCAGTGACTTCCTCCACTGAAGTTTTGAACTCTTCAAAGTCACCATGAGGGTTGGAATGAACTTCTTCCAAACTTCTGTTAATGTTGCTATTTTGACCTCCTCCCATGAATCACAAATGTTCTAAATGGCATCTAGAATGGTGAATCTTTTCCAGAAAGTTTTCAATTAACTTTACCCAGATCCATCAGAGGAATAACTATGTACGGTAGCTATTGCCTTGTGAAATGTATTTCTTAAATAATGTAAAAAGAAAATCAAAATCTCAGGGCCATCCCCCTAACTCCTTATGCAAAAGAAAAAAGCCTCAGGCACCTATGAAAAACTGGTCCCACAGATCATTCATTAAGGAAATTCCTTGCTAGCCTCCCATACGCAAGGACATGCAAATTGTACCTATGTCTAGCACCTAAAACCAAAGCCTATGCTATTCCACACTACTGATGAATGACAAGTTTATCTTTGTAGGTAACAGAACTGGAGACAAGACAGAATCAGACATTCTTCCACCCACCCAGGGAAATCTACATAATTGATGCTTCTTTCACTCCCCTTTTCCCTTCTAACATTCTTCTTATTTTTTCTAAAATGTAGATTTCCTGGGCCTCATAAGAATGTAACCACTTTGTCAGATCATCCCACCTCAACTTTTTCTTTCTCTCTATATGCCTTTAAAATGCTGAAGGTTCCAACTTCCCCTTTGGAAAAACAACCACAGGCTTGTCTGCAGTTCCTGTGTTTTCCGGATGCATCTTCAAAATCTTAGCTTAATAAACCTCAATTGAGTGTGACTCTCATTTTCTGAGTTATTATTTAAATTAATAATAAGATATGAAAGTTAAAATTACTCCTTGACATATGGGCTACAGAATGGATGTTGTGTTAACAGGTATGAAAACAATATTAATCTCCTTGTACATCTCCATCAGAACTTTTGGGTGACCAAGTGCATCATCAATGAGCAGTAATATTTTGAAAGGAATCTTTTTCTGAGCAGTAGGTCTCAACAGTGGGCTTAAAATATTCAATAAACTATGCTGTTAACAGATGTGCTGTCATCCAAGCTTTGTTGTTTCATTTATAGAGCAGAGGCAGAGTACATTTAGCATAGTTCCCAAGGGCCTTAAGGTTTTCAGAATGGTAAATGAGCATTGGTTTCAAATTAAAATCACCAGCTGCATTAGCCCCTCATAAGAGAGTCACCCTGTCCTTGGAGGTTTTGAAGCTAGGCATTGACTTTTCTCAAGCTATGAAAGTCCTAGACGGCATCTTCTTTCAATAGAAGGCTGTTTCATCTATAGCAAAAATCTATTCTTTAGTGCAGCCCCCTTCATCAATGATCTTAGCTAGATCTTCTGGATAACCTGCTGCAGCTTCTACATCTGCACTTGCTGATTCATCTTGCACTCCTATGTTACAGAGATGGCTTCTTTCCTTAAACCCCATGAACCAGCCTCTGCTGGCTTCAAACTTCTGCAGCTCCCTCACCTCTCTCAGCCTTCATAGAATGAAGAGAGTTAGGGTCTTGCTCTGAATCAGGCTTTGGTTTATGGGAATGTTGTGGCTGATTTGATCGATCCAGACCACTAAAACTTTCTCCATTTCAACAATAAGGCAGTTTCACTTTCTTATCATTTGTGTGTTCACTTGAGTAGCACTTTTAATTGCCTTCAAGAACTTTTCCTTTGCCTTCACAACTTGGCTAACTGTTTGGCACAAGAGGTCTACTTTTCAACCTATCTCTGCTTTCAACCTGCCTTCTTCGCTAAGCTTAATGACTTGTAACTTTTGATTTACTAGGAGGTGTGCAACTCTTTCTTTCATTTGAACACTTAGAGACCATTAAATTGGTCTTAACTGGTGATTAATTGGCCTAATTTCCATATTGTTGTGTCTCAGGGAATAGGGAAGCCCAAGGAAAGGGAGAGAGAGAGGGGGAACAGCTAGTTCGTGGAGCAGTCAGAATATGCACAACATTTATTGACTGAGTTTGCCATCTCATATGGACATGGTTTGTGGTGTCCCAAAACAATTACAATAGTAACATCAAAGCTTACTGATCACTATAACAGATATAATAACAATGAAAAAGTTTGAAATATTTCAAGAATTGCCATAATGTGACACAGAGACATGAAGTGAGCACATGACGTTGGAAAAATGGCATTGGTAGACTTGCAAGACACAGGGTTGCCACAAACCTTCAATATGTAAAATATACAGTATCTGTGAAGCACAATAAAGTGAAATGCAATAAAATAAGGCATACCTGTAATTAATCAATTGTCTGAGTGACTTGAGTATCAGCTGCTTTTAGCTACAACATGCAAGAAAGAAGGGCCACACTTGTAGACTGGGCACCAGGCTTCCAGTCCCGTTGGGGCACTTCCCATCCCACCACCTGAGCCCGGAAGGCAGGTGCCATATTGCTTCTCTACCCACCATGCACCTTTGTCCTCCCCAGGGGGTGTCAACTCCTCAGGTTTCATCTTGCTTCTTCATACACAGACATTTCCCAACTCTGGCCCAGACTGCAGGAGCCACAGGGGTCCAGTAGCTCCCAGTAGATCTGTGTGATTCCAGAGCCTGGTCTTTCTGGGCGGACTACCTCCCAGAGAGAGGGACAGACACAACCAGAGTGCTGGCTTTCTTCCACCCAGATTGTTTTTCTCTCCTTCCCCTCCCCAACCCATGGCTGCTGAGAGAGACAATTGAGCCACCACACGGAGGCTTCAACAGAGAGCTGGGCTCAGACCTTTCTTTTTGGGGTCCTGCAGTGGACTAAGGGGTGCTTGGACTGAAGCACCCTGTGGGCAACTCAGGACCAGCTTGCTTCTCCCTGGCATGGTCAGGGATTGATCTCCAGGATCCTGGGGATGGGCCGACAGGCCAGATCCTATACTCCCAAGTCTTGATCGCATTCACAGAGGGGATATTTATGAATTAGTCTTGGGAGGTGTGGGTGCCCGCAGGGACAGATCAGCAGGGATAATGCAGTGTGGGTCCTAGCTGCAGTGTGCTCATGGGACACCCCTCCTTCCACAGGAAGGCTGCGCTCCCAACTCAGGCTGGGATCCTGGGCAGGGAATCTCTTAGCCTGAATCACAGTCATGGGGAGCTCTGCTGGCTTGAGGTCCTTCCTGCTGACAGACACCAGATGGATACTGTGGAATCAGGGAGGACACAGAGGAGCAAGTCCTGCTCCAGACTGTCAGATTGTGGGTCTCAGACAGCTCCACCTCCACAGGCAATCTTTCTGGTTGAGTGAGGCCACTTTAGCCCCCTGCCTGGTGGCTTTGCTCAGAGGTGGGGAGAGAACCTTCAACCGCTACTGAAGCAGATCCCTTGCCAGGTTTTGTGGAGCCTGAGGGCAAGCTTACCCAGCCCAACCCTACTCAGCCTCACTCCCCTACCTGCCTCTGCTGTGGTGGAGAATAAGGACTCACTTGGAAATTCCAGCACCCAAACCACCACCTGGGGCATTTGAGCACTTCTCCTAAGGGACTAGAGCTGGTCACAGGACCCAAAAACAACACTGCAGCTTGTTCCTTCAGGCAAGCAAAAGAAGAAAGACTAATGGCCAATAAACATATGGAAAAATGCTCAAGGTCTCTAATCATCAGGGAAATGCAAATCAAAACCACAATGAGAATGGCTTTTATCAAAATTTCCCAAAACAACAAATGCTGGCAAGGATGGTGAGAGAAAGGAACACTTATACACTGTTGGAGGGACTGCAAACTAGTACAATCTCTATGGAAAGCAATATGGAGATGCCTCGAAGAATTAAAAGTAGACCTACCATTTGATCCAGCAATCCCACTGTTGGGCATTTACCCAAAGGAAAAGAAGTCATTTTATAAAAAAGGACACTTGCACTGGAATGTTTATTACAGCACAATTCACAATCACAAAGATGTGGAATCAATCCAAGGTACCCATCAATACATAAGTGGATTAATAAAATGTGGTATATGTATACCATGGAGTACTACTCAGCCATAAAAATGGGGAACTAATACCTATTGTAACAACCTGGATGGAACTGGAGACCATTCTTGTAAGTGAAGTATTGCAAGAATAGAAAAACAAACACCACACGTACTATTAAACTGGAGCTAATTGATCAACACTTATATGCACATATGGAAGAAAAACTCAATGGAAATCAGGCAGGTGGGAAGGAGGAGGAGGGGTTGGGTAAATTCACACCTAATGGGTACAATGTGTACTATCTGGGTGATGAGCATACTTATAACATTGACTCAAATTGTCCAAAAGCAATACATGTAACCAAAACATTTGTACCCCTCTAATATTCTGAAATAATAATAATAATAATAAAAAAGAAAGTACCAAGTTCTTACTGGGTCAATCTCACTGTGAGCTTAAAAGAATATTCTCGGTTTTGAAAAAACAGGCTCAAAATTTATATTGAAAGGAAGAAAATAAAAGCATCTACCAAACTGTGTACAGGAGATTGTGAGTAAATGGAGTTTTCCAAAGAGCTTGGTGGGCTGAACTCCACCTTGACGACAATGCCTCCCGACAAGAAGCTTAGTCCTTTATGTGAGTGTGAAACCTTGACCGTCTTGGCTGGATTCTCTTTTAATTAACCTTCTTGACAGAATAGGCACGCCAATTTTGCATTTTTTTTTTCATTCAACAGTATGGAGTCAACTTCTCTAGTGGTTTGAGAAAGCCCTCAATTGAGGATGAAGAATGTATTCATCATTTTATTCACTCAAATCTAAGATTTAACTTAATATTCTATTTTATTACCCAGATTAAAATTTTAATATTAGTAGCCACACTCCAAATCTCAATCTAATTTTTAAAAGCAAGCCCTTAAGATGCTTTCGTAATTATAAATACTACCCACTAGCTAGTATATAATGACAACACTGACATTCACCTGGCAACTTCCCAGACTACTTTTTACCCCTTGCCCATAAGTTGCTAAATATCAGTAACTTTGCCCTTGCCAGAGGACAACTTATCTTGTATTATATAAATCTTGAAATTTGACAGGTACTATGCAACTACATCCAAATTATGATCTGTGGAAGAATAAGAAGACCTCACATTCTTTGACACTCTTTCTATGAGAGGTGGAATCTATGTCCCTTCCCCTTAATTCTAGGTGGGGTCTGTCTACTTCACTAATAACATAATATGTAATGGTGCTGCTGTGCCAGTTGAGTTGGGCTAGGACTTAAGGGACTGGAAACTTCCATTTCCTGGCTCTTTTGTAGTCATGAGCCATTGTGTCCATTTACCTTCTGAGACCCCATGGAGATGCCTGAAGAATGAAACAGCCAGTAGAAGGAGAGAGAGGCCAAGGAGCACCATAAAGCCACATGTGTGAGCGAGTGAAGAAGCCACCTTGAAATGGGTTCTCCAGCCCCAACCACCCTACTGACACCATGTGGGTCAGAGACGAACCACCCATCCATTCTAGCCCTTCTGGAATTCCTTATCTATAAGATCACAAGCAAAATAAAATCGTTGTGTGTTTTAAGCCACTAAGCTGTCAGTGGTTAAAAAGCAATAAATTAAAACATCGTCAACTTTCAGCTGGGACTTGCCACCCTATGTCATCCAGATTTCTGTGATTAAGTGTCACCTGAATCTTGCTTGTCTTTCAAAATCTAGGTAACATTGGCCTGAATCCCTAAAAACCTGAAACAATATAGAAATTCAAAGCCTTTTTGAAAATATCTGCAAATTCCTGAGAGGTTTATATTCTCACTTTGGCCTTTAAGTTCCTATGTATACTAGTATTATATCTATTATATATAATCATCATACTAAATGTGAAATTCAGCTCTCTCCTTAATTTCATGAAAAAATCTACTCATATCAAGCATTCATAAATTCAGTACAGTGTGAAGATTTTTTTCTTTCTCTTCCTCTCCTTTCCTTTCTCCCCTCCCTCCCTTCCTTCCTTCTTTTCTTCCTTTCTCTCTCTTTCTTCCTTCCCTCCATCCCTTCTTCTCTTCTCTCTCTCCCTTTCTGTCTCTCCCTTTCTCTCTCCCCTTCCTCCTTTTTTCTGGAAAAGATAAATATGCAGTTACATCAAAATGAACAAACAAACAAATAAATAAGCACCTTCAAATGAAATGTAAGCTCCACCATTCTCAAAACTCCTTTTGACCCTTCTACCAATGGGGCATTTCACTTAGTATTAACCTCATATAGTCTCAGCTTCTCTTCATTTTTCTGGCTTCTTTCTAATGCTACCTTCTCTTTTTTTTCTTCTTACCTCTCCCTACATTTCAAATGTAAAATAAAATTCTCTCCCTCTCTCATACAGAATCGTTTCCCACATCCTCTGATGTAGAGAATAGTTAACATCCCTTCCTTCAGAAGCTGTCCATGGATTCCAGGTCAATGTCTGGCTTAGAGTGCCATATGGGAGGTTACTAGTTGGATGCTGGAATGAGCAAATGCAAAAAAGACAAAGTCTGTGTCTTCTCCCAAATCCCAGTATGATTCGAATAGCTTCATTTAAAAGGGTTGGAAATGTTTCTTAGCTTATTTTACTAATTATACTTTTCAGAACTGGATTTCTTTTCATTTGTTAATTCTGTTGAAAATGGAGATGCAAAAATGCTGTGAAATTAGTTTCAGTGAATACTGGTTTAGAGCCCTTTGACTTATGCAAACAATCTGGTTAAGATCCTGTTTAAGAAAGGAATTCCTCAAAAACTGATTCATGTGATTAACTGTACACCTCGGTAAATTCACTGAAAATCATTTAATTGTACACTTAAAATGGAGTGTTGGTTGTACGTAGATACAGTTGGAGCACTATGTATGTACTCTCTGG
>CAUYRT010051048.1:0-24236 GCA_963574885.1 Lepilemur ruficaudatus
AGGCTGGTTCAACATTCGCAAATCTATAAATGCAATTCGCATCATAAATAAAACCAAGAATAAAGATCATATGATTCTCTCAATAGATGCAGAAAAAGCATTTGATAAAGTCCAACATGCCTTTATGATAAAGACTCTAAAAAAAATCGGTATAGGTGGCTCATTCCTTAAAATTATCAAATCCATTTATGACAAACCTACGGCCAACATCATACTAAATGGGGAAAAACTGAAATCATTTTCTGCCTTTTCTTTCTCACTTCTCAGTTTCTCAAGTCACCGTGGCATGGCATTAACCTAGTCATGATAATGAAAAGGTTTTGTCCACGGTCCCACCTGAATCAATTTCCATATCTTCCCACTCAGTGAGGGGGGTGTCCTTACTTGACAGAGTGTGGTGGACATTGTTGTTAGCCTCCAGATTCTCCCTCCGGGGCTGAAGTACTTGTTCCCAGATACTGGGAGTGTTGCCTGCTGAGGGATTACACCTAAACTCCTAACCAGCCATTGCTCCTGCAGAAGACAGCCGTCTCACCAAGGTTATGCTCCTCTCCGGAGACAGCCTGCACCCGCTGCCTTGGTAGTCTGTAGTGTGTACAAGGCCCCTTGCCTCAGTGAGGGACATCTTGGAAGAACCCTATAAGCTTCAAATCTTTCCATGGGATTGACTGAAGTTCTTGCTACAACTTCATTGCAAGTTCAGTTTCTCCTTCTGCCCAATCTGGCTTTCTTCCCTTCCCTAATTAGCTGTTGTTTCTGAGAGCACTTTCCAAGAAACTTCCTGCAAGCACGTGTCTATCTTACAGTCAAGTTCTCAGGAACTTGATGTGAGACACAGATGAAGCTAAGTATTTTCCTGGACAAACAGGTCATAGAGCCAAGAATTTTTCTTACTTTTAATCCTACCACTACCCATTAGGCTCCTTTGCTGGCACATACTGAGCCAGGAAGACTTCATCAGGCTGAATCCCAAAATATAATTTTTCCTAGGCTTTCGTCGCAACAAATAAAGTTGAGTCCCAACTTCTCGGTCTTTTGTTCAGTTTCTTCATTTTCTCAGATAACTTTTACTTGGGGCAATGTTGTATCCAACCCCCTTCCTTGGAACCATAGCCAAATTTCTATGGATTAAAAATTTGAAGGGCACTTCTATCCCAACAATGTTCTCTCTTTTAGAGAAACTATTGCCTTATCTGCACTTCTCCCTTTTTATGGTTCCTGCCCTCTCGAGTCCTCAAAGATTTGCTCCATTATGAAAGTTTTAGTTTGCCCCGAGTCTCCACACTACCACCCTTTAGCATGACAGCATTACATGGAGTTCTTGGTTCTGCTTTGACCTGGACTTCCAGAACTGATGGAAACACTAAAAATGTGACTAAAACGGTGCTATTTATTAGGATTGTAGAATATATGCTTGTTTGTTAGATTAAGATCATTTTGATACCTCTAATTACACATGCTTGAGGGTAGATAACTGTTCTAATCCTCAGCAGTTCTGCCTTCTCTAATTCAGAACTATATTCCAGATCCAAACTTTTCTATCATTGACATTAGTTGTTCAACACTGAGTGATGAGCACTCTAAAAATGTTTAAGCAACAGCCAGTGATTATTTTTCACCCATCCTTGGTTTGTCTGGATGTTTCTGCTGAGCTAGGATGGCCTCAGCTGGGATAGTTCAGCTCTGCTCCACGCGCTCTCTGCTCCTGCAGCTGGGCCTCATGCAGCAGGGCTCCGGGAGCAAGCCGGACCCATCATGCAAGGGAGTGCGCAGACACAGTGCACAGGCCCTTTGCAAGCCTCTGCCCATGTTACATTGTGCAAAGCCCAGAGTCAGGATGGAAGGGACTGTAAATTAGAGACCAAAGGGCTTGGATACTGGAAGGCCATTAATTGGGGCCATTCATGCAACCACTCTACCACTCTGCCCTAGGCCAAGTCACTCTCATAGGTTGACTGGGTGGCTCCAGAAGCCCCATTATAACTGTCATCCTGCTCTCACTATTGACTCCTGCAGTCCATTCCCACCTCGTTTCCAGAATCATCTTTGAAAACATCAGTCAGACCATGTCATTCCACTGCTCAGAACCCTTCAGGGGTTCCCCATTGCACGGAGACTAAAACCCACATCCTTTAATATGACTTCCGGGTCGTAAATCACGTGACAGCCCCTGCCCGTCTCTGCACTTTCATCCTGTAACCACCCTTCCCTTGGCCACTCTGCTTGGCCACTCTGCTCTTCTTTCTGTTCCTCCAGTCTCAGGGATCATGTACTTGGTGCTCTCTCAGCCAAGCACGCTCTGCCCCAAGTGTTTGCATGGCAGACTCCTCCTTAGCTTTCACCCCACACACCCTATTCCCTCAGAGACCTTTCCTGGTTATGGAGGTAAAATAGCTGGGCGCCTTCCTCTCGTGACACTGACTTTATTTGACTACCCCTTTTATATGTTTATAGCAACTTAGTATCTGACGTTATTATGCTTTGTAAATTTTTTTATTTCCCCTCTCCTTCTGACTAGAATGTGAGCTCCGTGGGAACCTGTCTGTCTTGAACATTGATTGCTTTCTCCCTCATTCACGGTAGTGTTTATAGATACTCACTCACAACAGTTACTGAATAAATAAGTTAGCAATTTAAAATCCAAACATATTGGCAGCATATATTCTGCTTCACTGACCTCGGGTACAAAATACAGCTATCTCTCATTCCGTGTTCAAAGTAATGTGAGTCTATGCCCTTGCTGCCCTGTCTTTCTTATTATTAATACAAGGCCTTTCTTTTCAGCCAGATTTCAGCCAGATGTTCTGGTTAATTCTGTCCTCTTTTTGTGGGCCCATTTCTTATTTCTCTCCTGTCTGCCATTGTGACTAGGCGCTCCATAGCTAACACTGTTTCTCCTCTGGTCACTAATACCCCTCAGGAGCCAATGCAGTCATGCAGCAGACGGATTGGGATATTCTTGATGATGGCTGGGAGACACCCATCGGTGAACATGGACTGGCCTGGCCGTCAAAGCCGGATTCCTCCCTGGCCTCTGTCACTCTCATCTTGACTTCTGAGGACAAGTCAAGATGTTGATTTAAAATTCCAGCAGAGTCAGGGTCCTGACAGAACTGCTAGCCATAATTTCTTTTTTCTATAATCCCCTGTGTTTGAAACCGCATAGATTATTCTCCAGTGGACCATCCCAAGGGCATTTCAATCAAATGGTCTGTCATTCAGATCCATCTCAGAGAATATGCTTCTCTAGTCTTATTATCTAGATAAGCAGATAATTAATATCTATTATGGTCCTTTTGCCATATTGAGTTCTGTCTTTTGATGAGATTTGTATGCTTTTCTACGGGACTTTGAAAATACCTGAGGCTTGGTTGGCATTCATTCAAACTCATATTTCAAACTGCTTTCATTTCATTTTGACCCTCTCCTGCCAAGAGGCTCTCGGGCCTTTCTCTGCCTGCCCTTTAAGGTCCTCCAGAGTTGGGTGTCGTCGAGCCTTATTGACAAGGAAGCGGCTCCTGACTAGCTGTCCAGGACCCTTAAGTTCCCTATACTTCTCCAGAGCCCTTGCTCATATTCTTTGTCACATGTAGAGTAAAATGCCTTTGCCCAAAAGCAGAAAGAACTGAAAGCATTTACATGAAGGTGATGAAGCTTAATCTTAAGGGCCTTCACATGCATTGGCTCCTCCCTGGGAGGAGCCCTAACGATGTATTCACATGGTTGGTGCAAAATTAGCAAAAATAAGATATTCTAACTACAGTTGACTAAACAGCTCTCTCTTCCTCCCAGTGCTGAGTAGTGATGGCTGGCCATGGGCATTTTGAGGATCCAACCTAGAGGAAGTTACGTTGGGAAAACATTTAGCTTAGATTTAGCAGAATATGTTTATGTGGTAGGCATTTACTTTCATATATTGTTAGGTTATTGCTGTCCATTCTGGTGTAGGAAGGACTCCTAGGAATCCTCCTACTGCCTGTTCTGCTGATGCCCTGGACAGGTTCGGAGGTTAATTAAGGTAGGCATGTCTTTTTCATGGAACCAGAAATACATGGATGGTAGAAAAGAAACAAGGTTTGAAATGTATGGAGCTGGAAGGTTGTGGAAAATTCTTCCAATCACCAAATGTAGAAAAATGTAAGCCAAGTATTTGATTCTCATGGATGCCTAGTCAAAACAGAAGTTCTCTCTGGAATATACTCTATGATGCAGTGTATAAAATTATACATGCACTAGTTTTTTCTTATATTATGGCAATCACATGAAATAGAATTTATCAGAATTTCTGTGTTCATAAGTCATAAGCCTGTAGCAGAACTATAAATAGCAAATATATCTCTATGTGAAGTCACATGTTTTATACATCCCAACTGTCAATAACAAAAAGCAAATTTCAATGAACTCTGCTAGAAGAATGACTGAATTCTCTATTTGCTTCATAGAAAATGTTACAAAATCAATGTCATATGAAGAGGCAGTCAGAGAGTACACAGTCAGAATGCGTAGGAAGAAATATTAGAGAGATGTGTTATGCAATTAAATAATGAAATAATGTTATATTTTTAGATTTTTGTCAGCTTCTTAAGTCTTGAATTTGGAGTGTTTCATTCTACTGATTTTATATTCATATGTCTTTATTATGTTTTTTTAAATAGGGACTTAAATAGGGACAAAAAATTGTATAAGCTTCAATCTTCCATAAAGCCAAGATCTTCCGACAAAAACAAGGCATAATTTTTATCTAAAAAAATTATCCTGACACACAAAATAATAATTCCTATTAATTGAAAGCTTGCTATGGGCCTGACATTATTCTAGGCACTTTACATAATTCTCTTATTTAATTCTTAAAACAAACTTATGGGTTGATACAGTTCTCATTCCAGTAGGTTACAAAAAGTATGAACAACTTTACAAAAACATTGAAGTAATGTACTCAAGACCACACAGTTCAAACGTGTTCTGTCTTTCTGCAGCCTGTGCTACTCCTAGCATGCTTTGCTTCTATTATCTTTTGTGTTGTATAGTTTAGCACTTAACTGCGTTTTTCCTGTGTTGCCTGCTTGCTTGTGCTCTTGGATTCTAGCTAGAATATAAGTTCCTTGAAGATAAAGAATAGAACTCAAATTTCTTCCATATCACCCTGAACACATGGCAAAGAGCTGAACTCGTGATGGAATCTCTTTAATTCTTGACAATCAAAATTAATTAGCAATCTCGTCTGTCTGGAAAATGCCCCCAAGAGAAGTATAGGAATCACCCCAGGAATAAATGAAAAACTATTTTTTTTTAACTCAATATAATGCTATCACTTGATACTGGTAGGGGAAATCTCCGATTTTCAGTTAAATATACAAAGGAAGTAAATATGCAGTCAGAAGCTACAGGTAGGCTTTTGGTTTCTGTTCTGAGCCGTCACTGCTTGGCGGATACATGTGTGAAATGCTAGTTACCATAGCAACCAGCACAGCAAGATTTTTTTTTTCCACTTTGGTTTATGAATCCAAATCAATAAATGTTTATAAATAACTCTCCAATTGGCCAAAAGAAGTAAAAGCATGAGCCAGAACAATCCTTCTGTCCTGTGAATGTGAGTCATAGATATGTTGGCCATATTCTGGAGACAGAAAAAGGCTATCCATGGAATAAACAATTGGCCACATCATTTTCTTTGCAAGAGCAATTAGGAAAAACCCATGGAGTGAAAATCTATTTCACATGCTTACTGACAACAAAGAATACAAAGTGTGCACATCAAAGAGCATAGAGACAAAACTGCAGAAATCACTGACTTTAGTCATACAGATCACTGGGTCTGAAAGAGAACATTGATGTAATTAGACCTAAACGATTATACTGAAGTTCAAATGGAGTAGGTGGAGATGTTACCCTGCATTTATGCTTTACATATTCTCTAGGATATGCAAGGAGAATTCATACAAATGTGAGATTTGGTCTGAAGAGTCCCAACAAAAATCAAATCAGGCCAGCAACCAGGGTAAGGATTCTTTCTATAGCATTCCAAACAGATGGTCAAACAGCCTCTCTCAGGATATTTTTAGTGAAAGGGAAAGTCATTTTCCTCCAATCTCTATCTAGTAGCTGTTAAACTTATTTCCCGAGCCAAAGTCTCTTCCCACTCCCAACCCTTAACTTCTCTCCATTGGTCTTAGTTTGTTCTTTGGCACAACAAAGACCTAATCCATGTGGTTCCTCCCCTTGGTGACAGCCTTTCAAACTTTTGAAGGTGGCCACCAAGTCCTTCTTTAGTCTTCTCTTATTGTTGGTTTGTTTCCACACTCTCTCCTCTCCCGGTTTCTTTTCTCAGAGTGCCCTTGACTTGTCAGCATTCTTCTCAGAATGTGGACTCCCAGAATGGTCTGTACAAATCTCCACATGTGAGTTAAAATTTCAGAGCACAATGAAATGACAATGTGCTTTCTCTGTCTATGTATGTGGCTAAGTTTATGTTCAAGTTTTCTTTTCTTTCTTTCCCTCCTTCTTTCTTTCCCTCCTTCTTTCTTTCTTTCTTTCTTTCTTTCTTTCTTTCTTTCTTTCTTTCTTTCTTTCTTTCTTTCTTTCTTTCTTTCTTCCTTTCTTCCTTTCTTCCTTTCTTTCCTTTTCACACTTAGCACATATTAAACTTACGGTAGGCTAAAACACACAGTGCACCCCATCTCAGAAGAGAAACGAATTATGTAAATATTTATACCAGGAAGAACCCAACTAGGGCAGGGATTCCCTGGCAAGCCAGTAGCCTGAGAAGAAAAAAGGAACAGCTGTTCTGATCATTTTGGCAAAGATTTTATCTGGCTGACATAAAGCAGAGAAGGAGCAATTGTCCACAAGATGTGGTTTGAAGGGTCTTAAAGAAGAGTCTACCACCCCAAATGTCTCATTCATCCAACTGCCAAAACGGCTAGAATTTCACCATTTGGAAAGATTAAACAACTCCTTCCCATTTTTTCCCCCAAAGGACTTATGAAATCACGAGCAATTTAGTGTGAATGAGATGATCACATTTCTTTCTTCCAGGAAAGTAGAACTTGGGACAGTAAGAAAACACTAACTTCCTGGATTTGGAGGGAGGGAAGAGAGTTAAAATCAGAGGAAAAGTTTGAAAGTAGTAGTAGGATATTCTGAAGGCTTTACAAGTTTGCCTGCTCTGTTCACAAACTCGAATGGACACCAATGGAAGAAACAGGGTAGAAGAAATACTACAATGCTGGCATAATAATAAACAGGCCTGAGACAACAGGGAGTGCTGGTAACATGGGGCCCTGGAGGGTCTCACTACAGGGGCAACCATTGCTCAGCTCTAGCCAAATATTGCAAACGATGAGTGCAGGCTGTGTGTTGGCCAATCTTTCAAATTTTCGGAAATCTGGAGGATTATATAAAATTTTCAAGTTTGGGACTGTTCACCAGTACTTTGAGGGTGAAACAAAATATCTCTGTTGCCACATTCTATGATCTATACCTACAGGTATGACAATGAAGCAAGTAGCAGAGACTCCAGAAATAGAAGCTTAAATGAGATAGAAGTTTCTGCTTTACTGCTCCTCAGACGTGAGAAGGGCTTCAGGAAGAAGGCACTTGGAGAGCTTGATTGCATCTCCTGGAGTTTGAGGGACACAGTGGATGATGCCTGATGACTGGCGTGTGAGCAGGCCAAGGGCAGGAAGCTGGGGCCATCTGCCTGCAGTGGCAGAGCAGACACAAAGAGAGCTACGTTGGAAGCAAACAGCACTTCACTGCACGTGTGCACATGTGTATGTTATCTGTGCCTGTCTGAAAGAGTTATGGAATCTGTCTGCAATTTCACTTCTGGGCAGGGAAAGGACTAGATCACAGAGCAGGTTTAAACAGGTAATAGGGAGGGGGAAAAAGTCATCTTCAGCCCATTTGATAGAATAATCACACACACACACACACAAACACACACCCTGAGGCCCACATGTACGTGAGTTCTCTTTGCCCACTATTCTGAGCCTTCTTTGTAATATTAAAATAACTTGGAGATTTTTCCATATCAGCATTGTCCTTATTCTTTTTCCGATCTGTATATTCAATTGTATGGATTATGCATTTAAACAGTTTCTTGTTGAAGGATATTCATATAGATTTTCATTTTTTGCTATTATTAATAGTCCTGCAATACATTCCCTTGTTCACATGTAATTTTGCATATATATGAATATATCATGGGATAATTACTAAGGTGGAATTGCTGACAAAGATGTGTGCTTTTTGTTTTGAAAGATGTGGCCAAATTGCCCTCCAGATAGATAATATAAATTTACATTGCCACCAGCAATGCAAGCTGCATAGAGTGTTGGTGGACCAGCAGCCACCAGCAGCAGCATGGAGCTCGTTAGAAATGCAGAGTCTCAGGCCCTATCCCAGTCTTCTCAATCAGAATCTGTGTTAACTCCATCTCCAGGTGGGTTTTATGCATGTGAGGTTTAAGAAGTCCTATAATCGCTTCATCCATAGCTGCCAAGCTATGTCTTTTTATGGTTTGTTTTGTATTTCCTTTAATGTGAGTAGGTCGAGCATCTTTTTATGTATCTAAGAACCATTTGTAAGTCTTTATATATTTGGGAGATTATTTCAATGTCTGTGATATGAGTTACAAATATTTTTGTTTGTCGGTTGTCTTGAATTTTTAATGTTTTTTTCTCTGCTGGGCATAAAATGTTTTTATTTTTATATAGTTAAATTTATCTTTTTTATAGTTTCTGTGTTTTGAATCATAGAAAGGTCTTTGCTCACTCCATTATTATTTAAATTTTTTTGTTTTCTTTTAATACTTTATGGTCTTACTGTTTACATTTCAATATGTTTTCTCTCTGGAATTTATTTTGGTTTGAAGATGTGGATTTATTTTAGCGTTTTCCAAGTGGCTACCTCCTAGTCCTTTTTTTTCTCCTTTTCTCTCTTTTTTTTTTTGAGACAGAGTCTCACTCTGTTGCCTGGGCTAGAGTGCCGTGGCGTCGGCCCAACTCACAGCAACCTCAAACTCCTGGGCTCAAGCAATCCTTCTGCCTCAGCCTCCCGAGTAGCTGGGACTACAGGCATGCGCCACCATGCCCAGCTAATTTATTTTTTCTATATTTTTAGTTGGCCAATTAATTTCTTTCTGTTTTTAGTAGAGACAGGGTCACACTCTTGCTCAGGCTGGTTTCGAACTCCTGACCTTGAGCGATCCTCCCGCCTCAGCCTCCCAGAGTGCTAGGATTACAGGAGTGAGCCACCGCACCTGGCCTGTATCCTGTTTTTGTTAGAGGACTTGGTTGGGTCTTGCAACTTTTTAATGAGTTGGATCTGCCAGTTCCTATCTCAGGGATATGATATGATTCTGGCCAGAGGTTGCCAGGTGGGTGGAGGAGCCATGGCCTTGGAGTCAGAAGTCCAAGACTTACTGTCTGTCTCTGATGTCGCCCAGCTGTGTGATCTTGGATGAGGCACTCTTCCTTTCTGAGTCTCGGAGGATTGAATGAGATGATGCACGTAAAGGTGCCTATCTTGGTGCTGGGTTCCTTCCGTAAATTAACTGCTTTTGTTTAGACTTTGGCAGTTCTTGATGATCATTTCTCCAAAACTTCCCCTTTGATCAGATATTATCTTAAGTCTGATTTCCACCCATACTCTCTGCTTGCTATTTTTTGTTGGAACAGTCACTCCTGCCTTCATTAAGCACTCTGTCTTTTGTCTCTTTTCACTCAGCCTATCTGCGATGCTACCCCTTTGCTCAGTGCAGGGTCCTTCTCAGGCAGATTCTTGGAGTCTTCTTTATGGACACCCCTGCTTGTGTTTATAAATTCTCCCCAAAGGTCCCCTTTCGTGGCCTGTCCCTTTCCAGGTTGTCCTGTGGGTTCTTACCTTCAAAATTTACATATGTAAAAAGCATGGGGTCTGATTTCCTCCAATAAATCTGCTGATAGGTCTTTGTGACTTTCCCCTGGAATTCTCCTCGGAGCAGCTTCTTTCACTGTCCCTCGTAGGGCCCTGGGTCCTCTTGGCAATGCCGTCCAGCGTTCAGGATAGGTGACTGCCCCAGGGATAAAATTGTCCTCTCAGGGGTTTTTCCCCAGCTCTTTTGGACACTGAACTCCTGTTAATAGTAACTTGATCACACTTAAGTTCTAGTGTATTGGCCAGACGTCTGCCTAATGTATGTGAGCTGTATTGTGTACAGTATATACACATTTATCACTGGAGCCATTAGGTTTAAAAATGGCCTGTGACAAGAACATTGCCATATGTCTTCTCTGGGAAAGATTAACACACATTTATAGCTGTATATAAAGTGAAGAAAAATAGTAATAAGGCTGTTGAGGACCTAACTAGAGCACATATAGACCAAAGATAAATTTTACAGTAGTTGTTAAAAAATGTAATAGGTTACAGAATGAAGTACTGGAATTGCTTTCCCATGGGGGAAAATAAACAGACTTTCAGTTTTCATCTGACATGGATAATTTTGGAGGCATTTGGCCTAAAGGCAAGAGAATGAACATGTTAACTTTTGAGGTTCTTTCCGGATACGGTCCTATGAAAGTAAAGCCACTTATCCTTGAGAGAATATGAAACATGTCAACCTATAATTTATGGCTTATGTTTGTAATATACACTGTAGGAGAATCATAGTGAAATGTGTATATAAGACAGTGATTCTTAGTCTGTTTTGAGAATCTAATGATTCTAGACTACTTGCCCATAAAAATGCCTAGACTCGCTTATATGCAAAGTTCTGTACTTCTGCACACATTCAAAATTTCAGGGGGGATTTCAAACCCTCTTTTGGCAACCATAGTATAAGAAGTGGCTAATACAGTTGACTGTATCTCCTGAAGGAAAGATAAAGCAAGGTAATTATTTGACCAAAATGTTTTATTTCTTGAGAATGAGAATCCATGCTATATATTCTAGATGAATTTCTAAACTAGATAATTGCTTTAAGAAGTTATGCTACAGCCTGCTTATAGGAGATATCGTTTTTAAAGTACTTCTTTATTATATATCAAAGATGCCAATATTTCGACTGGTTTATATTCATCTATACATTTCGCATTAATCATGTATGCCTTTTTTGGCCGTTGGAAAGATGTCCCTCTGCGGTCTGTTTAGGATCCCCGTCCTCACCCGGCATCAGAGTGTGAACTCGTCCCTGTGCTAAATGACTGGGGACTGTGCGGGCACCCGAATAGCTAATGATTCTTATCAATTCACGTTTCTCAGGTTACTGCCAATTTTAAACATAAGGTAAAATAAAAATAAATTAAAAATAAAACTAAATATAGAGAAAATCAATTTCTGTTTTTTTATTTTCTGATTTCTTCCCTTCAAGAAAAACGTGAGCGGATTTTTCGTGACTTGTCTGTTTGTTCCCTTCCCTGCTGCCTTCACAGTCAGTGGCGTGAAATATAGGTAATAGTTTATGGTGGTTGTGGCTTGTGGGGATGAAGCCCAGAGGTATTAGGTAGTCTTTTTGCAAGTCAAGCCCAAGACACTGGGCATTTTACTAGTTCCACACTAAGCAGCTCCTCTAAGGAGTCACTCTCCCATTTAACGATGATACCCTCTTTCTGATTAGCCACTTCTTGTGTGTCTACTGGACATTTCTACTGGATGCACCATAAATACCTCAGAGTCAAGACAGTTAAAACAAACTCATAATCATCTCATCAAAACTGTTCCTCCTCTTTTGCTCTGTCAGTGAATGAAACTAACTTCTACTCAGTTGCCCAAGCCAAGAATGCGGACATCACCCTTGCCTCTTCCCTTCCTTTACCATGCTGCCCCGTCTCATCAAGCCCATGCAGTCCTGCCACCCAAATACATCACAGACTGTCACTTCCTCCCCGTTGCCACAGACACTATCATGAAGGCCACCACCATCTTCTTGCACTTGTATTAATAGGACCACAGGGGCCTTCTGCCTGGATTCTCTGCCTGATCTTGCACCCTCCAGTGTCTTCTCCACAGTGGAGGCAGAGTACACTCTCCAACATGCAAAGCTCATCCTGCCACTCATCAACTTAAAACCCTTCAGTGGTTCCCTCTACTCTTGGATAAACTCCATCTTCTTAGTATGTTTATAAAACCATAGATATCAGACCCTTTCTTATATTTCTAGCCTTTTCTCTTGATGTTCCTTGTCCTACTCTATGTTCCGCATCCTAGCTTTTTTCAGTTCTTGCAACATGCCTTGGTTCCCTTGGCCTCTGTCTCCTTTAATTTGGTGGCTCTTCCTTGGCTTTCAGGCCTTGGCTTCAATGTCACTTCTTCCAGGAAGCTCCTATGCCTGCCAAGACTGGGTTAGGTTGAGCCTGACCCCAGCTCCCATGGTGTCGCCAGCTTCCTCAGTTCTGACACATCTCATTACCTGGTACCAAAATCACTTGTTTATGTTGCTCTCTCTCTCTCACTAGACTATAAACCCTAGGAGCCAAATCTAATTTGCTTTACTGTGGCGCCTGGTACAGAGAAGAGTTCAATTAATTTTTCTGTAGGAAAAGAATTGATGTAGTATATTTTCTCAATGTAACTGAGAGAATAGACCAAGTCTGGTAAGACATAGATTTAAGTACAAATTTATCAAGATAGGTTGTCTGCACCCCTGCTGACCACCCCCACCTAGCCCCCGAGCTGAGCTAGCCTCTCCTAGGAGATGGTAATGGTGGTGGCTGGCCAGCTCACTTGCAGATTGCATCATCTGGATTTCTCTGTAGAGGTTGCCCTCTTCTTAGCAGGTTTTGCCCTGACATTCACTGGGCAGCCTATGTTCCTGAAATAACCTATACTCTATCTTTGATTGACAGGAAAGGATACAAAAGGGCAGATAGCATTGCCCAGGGACACGCATGTTTCTAGAAAATTGCTATACTTGTAATAACTGCAATACATAAAAACCTAGCCCTAGGTTCCCAGCAGCATGGTGGGCACAGAAGCCTTTGGGCAGTCAAAATAGATAGATGCCACAGCATCATTACCGTTTTCCAACAGAAAAGTTTCCAGGGCTCTGACATTCAATGTTTAGATTTGGATAGCTTTAGGAAAGAAAGGTCCTGTAACTACAGATCTGTTTTCTCCCATTACTTCTTACAGTTTGTCTTTAAGTGGTTGTCATGTAGGAATATGATTTTTAATGGCATTTTGTTATTGAACAAGGCTGTCTGCTCTGGGTTGAGTAAGAAAACATTCACTTATGTGCTAGGATATGAGGGGTGCCAGAAAGCAACTCCCCCAGAAAGTCATGCTCACCCGTTGATGCCCCACACTGTAGCATTCTCATGTCCTCTTTTCAGTAATGCTCTGTCAGGCAGTAATGCTTTAATATGAATGCAGCTCACCAACAGAACAGGATAGAATGATGGAAGAAAGAGACATGGGAGTTGGAAGGACTGAAGAAAGAGTCGAATGTGGAACTGTGAAACTTAGGTCATGCCAAAAGCAAAGTCTAGCTAATGAAAAGGTTTTTGTGGATATACTTTATTCCCTGTTCCCAGTATACTTACTTTGATTTAAAACTGTAAGATAAGAATATTTTTGCATAATTAACGGTTGAGTTTTTATGTGCATCAGTGAGGAAAGTGTGTCTTAATAATTGGACTCTTATAACCAGATCTAAAGGTTAACTATTGGAACCAGCTAAAAACAGCAGAATTTTAGTTTGACTTTATATTTATACATCTCATTTATCATGTAAAAATTGGACAGGATGGTAATAACCTATAGGTTTTGGAGTTCTAGAAATTATAACAAATTCATTTATGAGGCATCGTGTCTGTAAAGAGGTGATATACATAAAGATGATATACATAAAGAGGTCATTTAAATCTGCAGTCTTCAATCCCTGGGTTGTGAACTGGTACCAGTCTGTGGCCTGTTAGGAACTGGGACATACAGCAGGAGATGAGCTGTGGGTAGATGGGCGAGCGAGCGAGCGGTTTCATCTATGTTTACAGCCGCTCCCCATGCTCGCATCTCCACATAAGCTCCGCCTCCTTTTCAGGTCAGTGATGGCACGAGATTCTCGTGGGAGCTTGAACCCTACTGTAAACTGCGCATGAGAGGGATCTAGGTTGCATGCTCCTTATGAGAATCTAATGCCTGATGATCTGAAATAGAGCTGAGGTGGTGATGCTAGTGCTGGGGCGCGGCTACATACACAGATTATCGTTAGCAGAGAGGTTTGGCTGCACAATAAATGTTATGCGCTTGAATCATCCCAAAACTGTTCCCCCTCCCCCATCCCCTGATCCATCAAAAAATTATTTTTTATGAAACAGGTCCCTGGTGCCAAAAAAGTTGGGGACCGCTGATTTAAATTATTTAGAAATAGATAACCCAAGAGAAAAGTGGGTAAAGGATTTGAGCAGGTAATTCACAATAAGAAAAATACATACACCCAATGTTAATTTCACCAAGCACATCTAAGCTCACTAGTAATAAAGGAAATTAAATGAAAGAAAATGAAATACAAGTTTTTTACTTTTCCAGTCTTTAAAATTGGAAACTGGCTATGGGAATATAAATTATAAATTAAAACGTAAATTTGTATGCATCAAAAGCCTTGAAATTATTTACACTTTTGAATGTAGTCATTCCACTTTTATAAACTTATACATAGGAAATAGCCAGAGAAGTAGAGAATTATTTGTGTAAACAGATGTACTCAAAGTATTATGTTTAGTATCAAAAACTTTGTTAATAACCTATGTGTTGCTCAATTATAAATTAATTAAATTCTCTTCTTAGGGTAGAATTCTGTGATACTATTAAATCATATTTCCCAAGCATATTTAACAATGTGGGAAAATATTTATAACATAGGTTAAACGAAATATCAGAATATATATTAATTATAACGTGCCAATTTTAAAAATGTATTTAAAAGGTATAATAATTGAAAAATATATATGTAATTTAAAAATGTGTATTTATAAATCAGCACCATTTCTTAATTAGTATATATCACACAAAAAGGCAATGTTTGCTTTTCCTGGTTCTGATATGCACAAATTTCAGTTAAATAATACCAGTCCTCTTAATAGCATGGTCCAAATTTCAGTTACAATTTTCAATTACCAAGAGTAATTGCATGAAGTACAAATTTTGCTGCTAGCTCTTCAGTCAATAAATCACTATCTAAATAACAGGTGCATGTCGCCATCAGTGACCAATCATGTCTCTTACTTCAAAGTCTGTTGGTCACTGTGCATCCTTTATTTATTTCATGCGCAGACGGCAAAGCATGCAGTTATGTTGTCTCCTTTTCCCCTGTTGATAAATCCAGGTGGCATTTTACAAAAATGGGTAACTGAAAGAAGGAGTTGTCCAGCAAAGAAACTAAAAGGGATAATGTGGGAAGTGAAATTTGAATGAAATGTAAATGGAGTTGTGGAAGAAATCGCTGACTGCAGGAATATTAACGCTGCTGACTGCTGCCATTTGATAGGCCCTGGATGTGTAGCCAGAGAAACTTGGTGAAAGTGAACTCATCTATATGAATGAGAAAGTGGTTTTGATGAAAGGGATTGAAGATGTCCCAGAGGAAGTGACACAGGCAAACAACTTCACATTAAAAGAACTCTGGGAAATATTCCATGACATTGAAAGTACAAAGGATAAAATGTTGCTAATTGATCCTTACTGAGAAAGGAGCATGACAATTCACCAAGGTATAGAAAGGGTGCTCTCTCCATATCATAAATTATATGAGAAGTACTTTGAGTTTCTCACAGTAGCTGTTACAAATAGAATTCTCTCTTTAATTCTGCCAGCAAAGGTCAGCATACTGTTCTGTTGACTAGAGACTAAGAACCAGGTTGGTTGGCTTTCCTTTGGCAATAAATTGGCTCTGTAGTGCTACAATAAACCATTTTTTTTGCCTCTAAAATAAGCAGCTATATGTGACTTACCAGAGCATAAAACTTTATGTTGAACTTATGTTGAACCTAGATGTGTTGCTTTTCTGCTTTCAGACTTGGTAAGTTTCATGTCTTGGCATCTGGTACAACATCCGTGAAATTATAAGAATAGTAATTTCTCTTAAGGCAGTTGAAATTTTTTTTTGGATTTATATTACTTGTGACATTTGCTAATCTTAAGTAATTTTGGATGGTCTTCCTGAGGGAGCTAGATTGTGCATCTCTGCTGCAGAGGACACGGGGGGCCTTGGTTTCCGACACCAGCAGCAACCCTTGGGTCTGCTTTCTAATTACTACCTAAAAACATGGCTGCCTTGTTCCCCTCCCTAAGCAGTCAGACCATTTTTGGCAGGTGACCCCTAATACATCTCTATCCAGTAAGCCAGCACAGCTGATTGACACAGTGTATAAAGGCTCCTTTCTCATTCAGTTCTTTGAACGATTCACCAGGGAGTTAAAATGACCATTTTCTGCCTGCTGGGCAGTGGTTGGATTAGAAGAACTCTGCTGGCCCCTGCAAGCTCTATCATTTTAAAATTTACTCAGAAGACAATGAAATATCTAACATATAATAAAAGATAAAAATACCTAGTATCAGTTTCAAATGAAACTATATTCTTGTATATGGTATAGCATTTTCAAAAATCATCAACCAGTAATATAGATGCTTCTCAACATACAGTGGGGTTATACCCCAATAAACCCATCATACGTTGAAAGTATTGCAAGTCAATATTTATTTACTACACCTAACCTACCAAACATCACATATTAGCCTAGCCTCCCTTAAACATACTCAGAACACTTACATCAGCCTGTAGTTGAGCAAAATCATCTAAAACAAAGCCTATTTTGTAAAAAGGTATTGAATATATCATCTAAATTTATTGACTACTGTTCTGAAAATGAAAAACCAAATGGTTGTGTGGGTACTCAAAGTACAGTTTCTACTGCATGCACGAATGCGTCTTCTTTTTGCACCACCGTAAAGTCGAAAATACGTAAGTTGAACCATAGTAAGTTCGGGACCATCTGTGTTCTTAAGGAAGTTGGTTATGTGAAGTTTTTTCCATTTTCCTACTATTAAATTATCACTTGGGTCAAACAAAAATTATATACATAGTTCAAAGTTACTATTCTCACATAGAATTTTATTGAGTAATTTTTGAGTTATTTTGGGCTGCGCATACATGAAACAAGTTGAGAAGCATCACTTTTGATTAATTTGACCTCATTAGCATTCTTCCTAGAAAGAGCATAGTTATTTTGGATTGTTAGCATGTGTGTAGGTCTTCTAATAGGTATTTTTATTTTCATTTTGATAGGACACAGTGTGATCATTAGTAGTTAGATTTCTGCGTGTCCTTGAGATCGAACTGTCTTAGGAACTATAGTGAGAGACATCACTAAAGACTTGAGACATGAGATTCATTTCTCAAGATCTGTCCACCATTAGGAGCAGGCCTGTTGGACTGAATGTTTTCATATGCATCAGACAACCACCCATTTTACAGAGAAGTAAATTTAAGTGTAAATTGTTTGGTTAAGCTATTCCTATCTTTCATTTTGTCAGTGTGAATTGAAGGGGAAATTTTCCAACTCGTAACTTTTTTATAATTATGATTTAGCTCATAATTAAAGATTCATTTGAGGCAAAAATCCCGGAAACTCACATTTCGTGTAAATGAAACCTGAAGCTGTTTAGAATGTAGAGGCCAAGATAATTGCAAAGTCCATCGTGCAGAAACACTGCAAATACAGAAAATTCAATGTTTAACCCAGTGATCGGTTTCCCTTAATTTATCACCGAGAGAGAAATAAATTGACTATTTAAGAACTAAACTCCTCTTTCCTGTAGGTTATTGTTTAAAAGTTAATTCAAACTAACACACTTTGACCATTAACACTGGGAAAACATACTACAATGTAAAACCATAGTAAAATAAGGTAATATATTTCTATACTGGGACTTCACATATGTGGTACCAAAAAGTACAAATGTAAAATGAGTTTGACATCCTGATTATGGGCAGATTAGCACCCATCTGAGTTTTTAATGCACCTGTATGATTTATAGTGTCTTACATATTTTATCCAAATATTTTGGGCATTTGACAAATAGATTCTATGTGCCAGTGTCCTTTTTAAAATCATAAAATATTATATACCCAGTAAAAATAATTCAAACTGTTTAAAAATGTTAATAAATAAGTAAACATCTTCCTTTCTTATCTAGACTTAGAGAAAACAATATTTGCTTTTACAATTACATATAAGAGGGCTGTCCAGAAAATATCCAGCCATTGTTAATATAATGAGAACAGTTACGTGGCTGGATACTTTCCAGACAGCCCTCATGTGTATGTGTGTGTATAAATGAAATATATATGCCCCTTTTTATACAATAGGATCATAGTATACCTACATTCTGCAACTTGGCTTTTCTATCCTTTCTTTGTATATTTTAGCAAAATTTCCATATCAAAATAAGAGTTTCACTGTAAAATTTTCATTTTTGGAGGATTTTAGATTTTCAGATTAGGGATGCTCATCCTGTATAACTGTTTTTGATGGCTGTACCACTGTATGAATATATCATAATCAGGTTAATTAGATCTCCTATTAATGGATGTTTAAGCTTCTAGATGTGTGTATGTGTGGGAGTAGTTTTGCTGATAAATAGAGCTGCACTGAAAATCTTTGTTAGATATATCTATGTTCACTTGTACTTATATAGCACATATAGGACAAATAGGACACATAGGACAAATTCTTTGAAATAGAATTGCTAAGTAAAAGATTGTTAACTTTTAGTATTGATATGTATCACCAAATTGCCCTCCCTAAAATGTAGAGGAACAGTTTTCATTCTTACCAAAAGAGAGGTTGCCTGTTTTCCCATAGCCTTGCTGATACTGTTTCATGAAATTATAACATTTTGCCCTTCTGATACATGAAACCTCATAGGTCTTTGATGTTTTGCATTTCTTTCATTGTGAATATTTAGCATTTTTTTAGGTAAATTGCCATTTGTATATCTTTTTCCTATAAATTGCTTTTGTGTAAACTTTGCCCATTTTATTCTACTTAGTTTACTCTTTGCATATTGATTTGTAAAAGCTTTTTGTATATTAAATATCTTATCCTTTTGTCATAACAAATATGCTTTTTCGATTTCTCCTTGTACTTTTTATTTTTCTATGTATCTTCACTATAAAGATAGTTTTCTTTCTAATTTATCAATGTCTTTCTTGATGATTTTGAGTTTTATGTCATGTTTTAAAAGGTCTTCCACCTCTAGGATTATAATTATAATCACCCACATTTTCTTCTAGTACTTTCATGGTTTTATTTTTTACATTTAGATATTTATCCAAGATTATTTTGTTGTAAGGAGTAAGGTGGACATCTATGTAGTGGTATATTGGTAAAAGATTTCACACATCCAGTGCTGTTAGGATTTTGTTCCATTGGTTTTTGTTATCCTTTGCCACATAATTATTAAATAAGTGGGAGTGGCACCTGCATATCTTAGGAATTTATCATTTGTTTTACTGAATGTGATTGATTATTGTTTTTATCATAGTCATTAAATAGGAATAGTATGTGTCCAGGGAGATAATAGCAAAACATCTCCTGTGGAAATATCTCCTTGACCTATCTTGCTGCCTTCCTAATAAAACTAAACAAAATGGAAATGGAGGTGAGCAGTGGCCTTCAGGTAGGATGGCTACTCTGGAGTATTCCCCAAGGATTACACAGAAGAGCCATATTTTTGCATTATATGATCCTCTAGAGAAAGTAGCATTTTCAGGACTGGTTTCCCCTCTGGATTGACACCTTTTCTTTATTGGTTCATCAGAGAGAAACAGACTTAAGATACACTGTGCTGTTTCTTTTGTGATGATGAAGAAAACTTCATTTAAAGGTGAGGTACTGATGGATAACAGATAATTTGCCATGCCTGTATTTTTTAAAATCTCTATTTCAAGGTCATACTGATAATCATTTTAGCTTGTTGAAGCTGGTCTTTAATGTCTCAACCTCCTAAAATTATGTATACTAGATTTTTGAAATGTAGAAGCTGCTGTTGCCTTGCTGTCAGCACAGATAATGGCATAATAGCATGGAGCTGTGTATTTATAAGTAACAGCAACAAGAAAGAAATGGTTGCATCTTTAAAAGTTGAAACAATGTCATCTCATTGGTGTGACATTCTACGTGAGACTGTTTAGCAGGTGATCGTGGTATTTCCATGATTCAGTTGGGTCATCTCTGAATACCCATTTGTTTAACTGTGGTTGATTGAGTTGGCTTCACTGATTATCAGATGAATGACCATGGGCAAGTTAGTAAGCCTCTCTTTCTATATCAAGAAAGGAATGGAATTACAACACTTCACAGGATTGTTGAGAGGACTAAAGGAGTAATACGTGAAGAGCTCTTAGCACAGGACTTGGCACGTGGTAAATGCACCCCCCCATGTTTGCATTTATCTCTTTTCTGTGTTGTTACTGGTGGTCTTATTATTTTTATTACTCAGTAGTACGAGCAGTGTGGTGAAAAACCTATTATGGCTACAATTGATGAAATGCAATTCCTAGGTGTCTTTAAATGTGGGCCATATTTAAGATGAACAGTAAACTCCCTGGGAGTTTGCTTTGTTTCATTTTTGCCAGCTTCCTCCAAAGCCCATTGATTGCTTGTAACCTGAGGAAGCATGCCTATGCATCATTTTTGAAACAGGAAAATATGGATATTTAATAGTGTGGATATTTACCCACAAGTGTGATACAGTAAAGTTAGCAGTTTTGATAATGATGTTTGGCTTTTTTGTTTTGTTTAATGCCTGCAAAATTATCCTGCCTATGGCTCCCAGAGGCCCTTCCCATACTGCATGTTCTATAATCATATTACTGATCTAATAAACATCTATCTCTTATTGTAATAAACTCCCCTTGTGAACAGCCTCATTAATGTGCTGAAATAACGTACCGGGGGGTATTTCCAACAATTTCATTGTAGCTCTAAAATTAGCTGCCCTAATGGCTCCGTTGGTGCGAAAACTGCCACTTCAGCTCCAACGGTGTGAGTCTTCTGCTATGCCACGCATCTCACGAAGGCACAGGGAGCAGAGCTCACGGAAGAGGCACTTTGAGGGCAACGAAGTCCTGTAGCATAAAACTGTAGACAAACAATCTCATTTTAATTTTAATTCTGGATCAGTCTCTTTGAATAAATAAACCATTATTTTATAAAGCTGAGACTTTACCTTATGGGATTTATGCTAAATGTCTAGAAGGCTTAACTATGTCTAACCCGTTTTATATAGAGAATTTTATTCTTTTAGTTGTAAAATTGTAAAAATTGCCTGATTTGGTAAGTTTTTACTGTTAGGAAGTGGTTTTTTAAAGCCTTTTATTAGCCTTGCAATTTTATTATAAAATATCCATGCTTTTAATGGAAATAACTATTCTTAAGAATAAATGTGTCATCTCCTACTCTTTTTCATTTAGGGTATATTCTCTACCTCAAACCTATAATGTTTAGATATGAGCTCTTCAGAAAGGAATTATTTTAGTATGAAGAGGATTTTATGTATTTTTCAATATCCTGGATTCAGTAAACAGTACTGTTAACAGACTTCTAGACCATATAATTCTGTAAAACACTTTTGAATCTTATAACCAAAAAGTTACATTTCTAAGTTTCTTTGTTCCTTATTTGCTGATCATAGGAAATCATGATGGTATGTTATTTGAGTTGCTAAAGGCAGCCCAAGCCCTTCCCACCTTCTCCACTGGTTATAGCAAGTCTTGGATTTGACCAGTACATGAAGGTCATCATATAGGGTGCCTAGGAAATTTTTACTTTTTAAAATTTTAGTGGTAAAAAAGACAGATTTGTTTCAGATATTTGAATTGATAGAGATATCATAAGTACCTTATAACAATTCAAAGAATATGGAAGTGATTAAAGTAAAACTGAAGTCTCCCTCTCTGTGACCCTACCACCAATGTAGCCACCATTTACATTTGACACGGGTCCTTGCATTTTCTATCACAAGCACTTATATCATTGATTTTCTCTTTTTGTTGTTTTTGCTTTCATTTTTAAAAATAGGACCATACTATACATATTTTATAACTTTTATTTCAGTGTGACGAACATCTTTCCAAGTCAGTACTTGTACATCAGTCTCATTCTTTTTAATAGCTGCATAGTGTGTCATAGCATGAATATACTATTATTTACTCAGTTCAAAGATCTGATGGATGGCCATTCAGATTGTTTCCAGTTATTTGCTATTATAAACGTGGTATAATAAACGTCTGTGTATGGTTTTGGTACTTCCACATTTCCTTTGATTAGATAAACTCCCAGAAGTGAGATGGCTAGATAAAGACTTGCTTTTGTTTTAATAAGTACTAATTGCCATATAACTTCCCAAAAGATTCTAAGAATTTATATTCTAATTAAATAGTGTTTAAATGTCCCTGCTTTCTTACATTGTCACAAGCACTCCATTTTCTGAGTCTTTTTTAAATTTTTTGTCCATTTGGTAGGTTAAAATGACATCTCACAAACTTTCAATTTGGATTCCGTGGCTCTAGCATTAAGAAAGAGAAAGGAAATGCAGGCACATGACTGCAAAGTATGTGTCATGTTAAGGCATGAAATGTGGAGATATAGACAAATAGATTTTATAGAACAGTATAAATTATCAAAATTTATATCAGAATAAAAATATGAAACTTCAGAAGTTGTTTTAAATTTGAACACATACTGATGTTTCTCCGTCTCTTTGTTTAAATAAGAACCTGCAAGGTCTAATTTGTTTTCACCACAAGAGGTAGAGAAAAGAGGGATATGCCAATCCAACCAAGAACTCCTACAAGTATTTACACCCTGTACAAATTCAAAGATGTCAATATAAATATTATCAACAAAGCAAACATTGTTAGGTAAGATAACCAATCGACAATTTTTATCTTTTAAGAGATAAATGTTGATTTCATGGGACATGATCACCCTTTCTGCCTTCTAGGTATCTTATAAGACTTCTTTATTAGAAATAACATTTTCAAGGACTGTTTTATGACAGAGAATAGAATCCGCTTTTCTGTAGCTGCAGGGGAAAAGGGAACATTTTTCTCTTTAATTATCCTGCTAAGATTTCTTTCACACGCAGTTAGAAGGGCTGCCCATTTTAAGGATAAATACTAGAATTCCATTTGTTACTTCCAAGACAAAAAGAAATGTTATTATAATATGAAAAAACAACAACAAATGAGTGGATCATGGAGATGTGATATTTTATGTTTACAAGATCTATCATTTTATTTTATTTTTTTGAGACAGAGTCTCACTGTATTGCTCGGGCTAGAGTGCTGTGGTATCAGCCTAGCTCACAGCAACCTCAAACTCCTGGGCTCAAGCAATCCTTCTGCATTAGCTTCCCAGTAGCTGGGACTACAGGCATGTGCCACCATGCCTGGCTAATTTTTTCTATATGTTTTTAATTGGCCAATTAATTTCTTTCTATTTTTAGTAGGGACGGGGTCTTGCTCTTGCTCAGGCTGATCTCGAACTCCTGACCTTGAGCGATCCTCCCGCCTCAGCCTCCCAAAGTGCTAGGATTACAGGCATGAGCCACCCCGCCCAGCCAAGATCTATCATTAAAATGTTGCCAGGCCTAGATGGTTTTATATGTGCATTCTAAAGTTTCAAGGAATGGACAACTCCTATGCTATTTAAATGATCCAGAGTTAGTTATAGAAAAAGATGGAAAGCTTTCTGGTTAATTTTCTTGAAGGCATAATAAGCCTCAGACCATAGCCCACTCTAAAACAGCACAGAACAACTAAAGATCACCTTCACATAGGAATATAACTAAAAAATAATTTTTTTTAAAATAGCAAATCAAATCTAGCAATACATTAAAAGACCAATATAATGAAATAGGGTTTTTTGATTCAGGAATTTAACACTAGTTCAAGCACTGGAAAAATGTGACTTAGTATTTTAAAATATTGAAGGAGAATGAAAACACTGCCATAATAAGTGATGTTAAAAAGTTCAGCTAGCCATTCTTCCCTTTTTTTTTTTTTTTGGACAGAGTCTCACTCTGTTGCCTGAGCTAGAGTGCCGTGGCGTCAGCCTGGCTCACAGCAACCTCAAACTCCTGGGCTCAAGCGATCCTTCTGCCTCAGCCTCCCAAGTAGCTGGGACTACAGGCATGCGCCACCATGCCTGGCTAATTTTTTCTATATATATTTAGTTGGCCAATTAATTTCT